>BLKR01011227.1:0-36329 GCA_011170035.1 Teleogryllus occipitalis
TAAATTAGAATGAAAGTTAAGAATCTAGATTGTCGTGATGTACATAAATACGGAAATTAAAATGAACAGATTGAATGGTTAGAACTGGATTCAAGCAGAAAGTTCATTGAATGTGATGTTTCTGACCCCAATGTCTATAACATTGTTACAAAAATACTTAAGAGTGGAAGCTGAATCTGGCAATCAAAGCAGTGCGTTAACAACTTTGCAATAGTCTCTGTCCTTAATATTTATTTTCTCGTGAATTCCGTAGAGAGAAAGTTATGTCAGATCCAGGGAAAGAACAGACTCACATGGCTCAGCAATTATTGTCGTATTTCTGAGCGAGAGGTTCTTGGGTTGGAGCCCCGACCGTTGATTTTCAACACTGGTTATACAACTGTGTCGATTCAGTCGTTAGCGCTGTCTTCTAATGACTGTCTGCTATGATCGATAGTCATCCACACTACACAAATGCCTGAGCAGACACACACAAAGGGGTCACGCGATCTTACTTTCCTCATCCTTGCTCTCTCCTCTCCCCTCCCCTCACCACCCCAATGCGAACTCCACTCCCGCACTTCTCGGGAGAGGAACCGGAACTAAGAGCGTCCGCAGACGAGCGAGCGCGGAGCCCAGATGAGCTGAAGATAGCACTAGAGTCTTAATGAAATCGGATGTTCAAACCTTGACTTCAAAATAATGTCTCATACATTTTTTTGAAAAAAAAAAGTAGTTTTAGCGTAATTGTTTGTGTGACAAACCATAATATTTGCTTGATAACTTCGCCAAATTCGTTCTTTCATTTTATTGCTGTAACAGACTAAGTTTACATTAAAATACGACATTGGTACAATTTTCTTTAAAGCCTCAAAAATGTATCGCAAATTCATAGCTTTCTTTGATTCGTCGGGAGCGTTGTTCGAATGCAAGCAGCTGGACAGTGTAGAGAAAAGGGCGGTTGCTTGAGGAGTCTAAAATCTACGAATCGAATCACGGGGGGGGGGGGGAATAGTTTGACTTGGAAACATTATTGCGGGGTCAAGTATCATTGTAATATTACTGATTCATTTCAAATAATACGAAAAAATACAAACTCTTGAATCACTTAGAATACGTACTCAAGAGAAAATTACGTAAAGCTGAAAAGAATCAATGTCGAGATTTTGACAAAAGTACACAAGGGGTACCAGACACCAATTTTTACTAGCGCCTAAACCGTTCAGACATATTTCCAAAATTTATATTTCTCAATCGATCTGAACGAACTGGAGGTTCTGCGAGTTTGAAACGGATATATTTCTATTTTTGGAGTTACGTTTCGTGAAGCTTTAACAATTTGAAATTTTCTCCACAATGATTCCAATTTTTTAAATTAAACTTTGGCTTGGAAGAACCTAAAGGCCTCATTTTCGTTGAAATTCCTAACTTATCCAAAATTGCTGAAGTTCAAAATTAATTCGGCGTCTTCCTGAAACTAAAATATAGAGAATACAAAATTTTTCATTATAAACTCTGTTGTTTAAAGATAGTTATTGAAATAAAGCCATTTAAAAAAATTTTAAAATAAGAATAGTTATCACCTAATTTGGCCCGAAATATAAGCAATTTCTTAACAAATATTTTCTCAATAACGGCTCCAATATTTATCTTTAAATTTTATCCACGTATTATCAAAGAACGTTGTTCTTGTACTAATATAAATCAATGTCTGAACTTTTGAAAATTGCAAATGTAAATGTACATTTTTTTCCCTCGGGAAGGATGTTGTGTGCTGATGGTGCAGGAGGAACCATGAATGGCGTGCAAAATCTAAGAACATGATCTCAGCATGGAGAAAACAAATCTGCTGGTTGGAAACTCTTTTTCCAGTTCATATATTATAATGCTGCGTAGCCGTTACAAAAATGCGAGTGCAATGTGCTGTTGCAGCATTACTAGTTTGACTTTACTGAAAAATCAGACCTGTGTCATTTTTGCATGTCTCCTTGTTTTGTTTGTTTGTTGCTGTTTTTTTTTAGGAAAAAATGTACAGAACAAATTAGATCCATCTTGTGAAAGCAATGAAAATATCACAGGAGCTTCATGAAAATTATCCGAAAATAAAAGTCTAAATTCAAAGTCACTGGAGAATACCAAATTCATCAGAGTAAAATTATAATTGAGAAAATCTTATGAATCGTTTAGATACTAGTGCTGTCGACAAAGGGATGGGCGGACAACCAGTTTCAAAGTATTACTTATCTTGCGCACTGTTGAATTAAATAGTTTAATTTCTTTAAGGAATTTACACAAGTTCTATTACGAGAGAAGGTGTAGTAATTTAAAAATACGTAACGATTACAGGTTAAACGAGAAAGAATGTGTTGAAACTGAACACTAGTTCAGTAATATCACAGGTCTTGAGAACTCTTAATATAGTCGTGAGCTTTTTCTTTTGTTTCTTTTTACAAAGAGATAAAACAATTGGAAAATTTGGGAGGCGCGTGTTTCATTCATTAGAAATATTTTAAAGTATGAAATGAAGATGTATGTATATTTTGGAGTATAATGCTTTGAAAACTTTGGTTTGGGTCGACTCAAAAAAAGTTGATGCTAATGGCGTAAGCCAAAGTTCAGAGCTTCGCCGATGACGAATACGCGAGCAACGAATCCGATTGGCCCTTAAGAACTCGGCGCTTTTTCTGACAAACTAACAGTACAACTTCCTCAATCGCTGCCAACAATAAAGCGCATTAGTTACTACATCGCTGATGGGGAGACGCCGCGACCTAGGCCCGGGTGCCGTTATTCTGTGACCTTCCTCTGGGCAAAATGCCCTACACTCTCAATAAAGCGCATGGTACGCGTGTATGCGTCAATTGATTGATTGATTGATTTTGTCGTGTTTCCGGGCGCGTCAACTGCTTTGGTCATTAGTCCCGTTAGTGTAGTGCGTATTTTTTCTCGGGAGATGGCGGTGATCTTCCCCCGCTGGATGGCCAGATCCGGCGCCGACCTACCGTCGGCTAGTGAGGTTTCCCCCTAACCAGGACTCTCCCACCAGCGGGGCACCGCCCCAGCCGGGACAAGCTCTAAGCTCCCGACCGGTCCCCCGGAAGTGTGTGTGTGTGTGTGTGCGTGTGTGTAAGAGGATAGGACAAGGAATGGAAAGGACAGATCGCGCGCGGTCCGTGGCCCGTTTGTTAGGGTACTGCTCCGGCATTCGCCTTGTGTTGAACGGAGAAACCAGACAGCGACTGAATTCGACCTAGGTGGAAAGCTAGTGCCGCCGTGGGGAGTGGGAACCTAGGACCTCCCGGTCAGAAGCGCTGCAGTGACATCAGTTGATGCACTGAGCTACCGCTCCCGGTGTATGCGGTGCTCCGTCGTGCCAGAGAGGCCTGTAGCCGGGATGGAGGCGCCAGGTCGCCGGCCGCGTCAGGCGTTGGGCGGCGTGGCTCGCCATCAATCGACCGCCAGCCTTGGACGGCGACACGCTCACGCGCTGGACGAGGGGGGGATGGCCGTGGCCAGAGGAAACGCCTTTTCGAGAAAGATGCCACTGCAGAGTTTCATAGAAATATTGGAAATTGTATAACTGTATATTTGTTTTCGGGGATTGTTGTCAGACTCGAAGACTTGGCCTATGTTTCTAGGTTTGTCGACGCGCTGAATCCAATCTGAAGCCGAACTTGAAGAATTCCGCCACAACCCTCCATGTTGTTTTTTTTCGCAAAAAAAAAAAAAAAAAAAAAAAACACCTGAAATTTACAATCTACAACTTCACGATGTTTTTTTGTGATTGGAAATGGAAAAAAATGGAAGGTGATGGTGCAATTTTGGCTTCAGATTCGAATTCAGCGCGTCGGCATACAGCGAGAAACATGTGTCAAGTCTTTGGCTCGGAACTTTTTTCTTTGTGTCTGTGTTATTAGTGGCACTTGATGTTTTTTATATTTCGTCTAACTTTACGTTAATGTAATGACAAATGAACTGCTATGTACACCGTTTTCTCGTCTTATCGATGTAGAAGCGAGACAAACGTTTGGACTATAGTCGACCTACTTCTATTTTGAGTACGGTTGTACATAGTGCTGGCGAGAAAAATGAAAGAAAAATAAACTCTTAGCGCTATGCTTCACACAAATAGCGAACAGGTAATGAAGTTAACCTACGCTCCTTTGTCAGCTTGTGACCTTGCTCAAGTAAACTCTAAAGTGAGAGTATCTTCACAGGCAACATTCTTCCGTAGCTGTATTCTCTGTTGGAGGACTGCTTAGGAAAAACAATTTGACATCCTATTTTACATCCTAACACTAGTTGTGCTACATCAGCACATATTGTCTCGCGTTATTTTTATCTTTTGTCATTTTCGAAAATGTATAGCCTTGGTTCAATGAAATGAAACCGTGCGCCATTTTTAAGCACCCTTGGCAGCACCCGACAACAAATTTAAGAAATTAAATGATTTCAAAATAATGAAGGAAAACATTTCGTGCCGTTTCCGATATATTTTTATAAATTGCATTAAAATTAACCGGAATTCCATCATCAATGTTGTAGAAAGATGCTGAAAATGTTTGAACTTTTGGAATTTTCGAAAATTAGGAATTTCAACGTAAATTAGACTTGTGCCATTCTTTTATCTTTCTGTCCGATATCTGATAAAGTTTAATACAAATTTGAGCCATTATTGAGAAAATGTTGCGGCTTCATGATACGTACCCTTAAGAATAAAAATATTTGTTTCAAACTTGCAGTGTCACGAGAACGTTTAGATCGAGAATATCAATTTTGGACATTGGCTATCATTTCGTATAATGGGCTCAGGCGTTGACCACACACAGATGGAGAGACGGTTGGACATGCAGACAGACAGATGGTCAGACAGGCAGGCACATGGACAGACACGTTTGGTGTCAATCAATCAATTTTCCGACTTCAAGGTTTTATATGTCAATCTACATATAAGAGCAAAATTTATCCACTTTTTCGTTTCCAAGGAAATGTAGAAAATCTCCGATTTCTTCCGCACGATTTCAATACTTGCTCATACTTTCTCACACATAAGAAAACAAAAAAAATACTCATGGTGCAATAATACCTATTTTGTCTCAGAGTGATATTTCGTACGCAGTTCTGCTAGCAGCTAACAGCACTGTGCGGAGTAGTGTACTGTAATTTTTCTAAGGCCATTCGTATTTATTTAACTAGTTTTCTATCTACTTTCATTTTTACATTCTCGTTAAATATGTCCCACAATGATGAAATAAAACACCATGTTTGAATGTTTAATTAAACAATTTATGGATTTTTGCTGTATAATTGAAGAGTGAAGGGGCATCGTAGTGAAAACCCTTAGTGTGATGTAAAGAAATGTGTTTGAAAATAGCTTATTTTAATTGGTAAAAATCGACAAAAGATAATTCACTAGCCAGCTGACAGAGTAAAACACTTTCTTTTGTCGTGAAATTGAAGAGACCGGGATAATCAGGTCTCTGGACAAAACTCCGGTCCCAGTACAAAGGTATATGGGTCCTTTAAACAATTCTATTCACATTTATATGTGAATTATTATTTCTGACAATCGTTTACTTTGATATATTTAGATTAGAAACAATGCTTGGTGGCCAACGTCAAGGTTTTTTCACCTAGAGTCTACAATTATTTTTATTTATCTCACATCATTAATTCCATTAGAATATTATTAACCCGTACGTAACTTTTAAAGTTAGAAATATTAGTTTGCAAAATTGAAGCTAATGTGAATTCGCGACCCTAAAGTAAAAAGGTTCTATCTGCACCGCAGTAAATTTTACAGGAGAGCATTCCAAAGTTTTGGCCCTCTCTAAAACAAACTATTTTATTAAACGTATTCAAACTTTGTCAGTGTACTTCACATCCAAGCACAAAAGTCTAGACTGATAATTATTCTAAAAGCGTTGTAACTTTAGTAGAAACACACAATTTTTGCAGATAGAACCTTTTTACTCTCAATATTTATTTTGAAGTTCGAGCAAAAATGTTCTATCTTTCATGGTAGGAAAATATGACTAGTATATTACTTAAATAATATAATACTGAATAATATAATAATACTATATTATTATACTATAATAATATAATACTTAAATATAATACTTAAATAATAAAATAAATAATTGCAATTATCAATGTAACTCTACGATTTATTAAATTTTAATGAATTTAGAGAAATATTGACATAATAATATTGACATTTTAATTTAATGTCATTACTCAGAATTAGCCAACTAGAAGATGAAAAAAGTATTTTACAGTAAATTACTGAATTATACTTAACTTTGCAATGATATAAAAAGGTAAATATTTTACATAGGTATTAAAGTAAAATGTTGTGTAGCTATAATGTTATTTTTGATTTTCTAGCATTTCTTTGAAATAGATTTGATCCAGAGTCTATGAATGTTTTTTAGTTGCGAAACTTGGGAGAACGGTATTTTATTAAAATGCAGATCTTTGCTGCTTTATTGGAAGTCCTTGAAATGAATTGTTAGCATCTGAATAACATTAAATGGCTTCTTTCTATTTACTGCCAAAAGTATCCACATGAAAGAAATAGGTGACCAGAAATCACTACCTTTCATAGCTTTCTCTATCTGGGAATGAACATTGACTACTTCCTAAATACACGGGTGACCAGCAATAGAGTATTTCATTACTATGTCATCGATTTGTGGGTGTCGTCTGAGCAAGTTCTTGGCCAGAGATATCATCTGATTTTTGTTTTGGGGTACACAGCTCTCGCTTCACATTATGTCTTAACACAGGTGAGTTTGAATGTTTTTTTCTTCAAAATTTAGGAAATGGCATTTGCAATTTCATTTCCAGAACGGCCTGTGTAGATTTCTGTCCAAATTGCGCAATATACACGTTTGGTTGGGAAAACACGAACTGGGTCTAGTAGCCTGATGCTATACTTGTTCTCTTTAGAACATTTTAAGGATCTATTTGAGAATAGCACCATAGCACGTCATACGCAGTTTTAACTGTTTTTTGACGTAAAATAAATAAATAAATAAAAATTAACGATGTATTTTCTCTGAGAAGGTATTAGAAAGGAATTTAATGAGACATGAATTTCAGTATATATTGCATATTTTAAGGACAATTTTAACATAACAAGAAAACAGAATATCACCCAATTCAATCCTAAACAAGAAGTTATCATTATATTTCTGATGTATGCATTAAAATAGTAGCGTTGTTTACATTAAGGCGTTTATAAATATTTTTTTGCACGTTTGCATAAATTTAAGAAAGTATCACAGTTTTTTCAAATATATTTTTGGGCCTTTTTTGTTTTTGATAGAGGGCCAGCACCTATTTCTCTTTGTACTTTGTGGTTGCGTGGGAACTATACTTCATGTAGCATTTATTGTATTTCTCCAGAAAGATAAGTAATATTAGATCTTTGCAATTGCTGGAGTAACAAGTTTTGAGACAAGTTCATTATGTAGGTACTCTCATCGATGCTAAATAAATTGCTCGCCGTTTCCTAAATAAAATACTCTCCCATTTGTTGCAGCAATATTTTGAAGATGAGAGAAAATCACCATCGGCAGTATTTTATTATATTTGTATACCTGTGAAAAAATATGAGTCCTCCAAAATGTTGTGATATTGTTGTAAATCCTCTTGCCTGCTTCATGGCCCACATCTAAATACAACAAAAAATAAACTGAATTTTCTTCGAAATATTCATTTCGAACATCAGATTTTAAAAGAAGTTCTCGTATCTTTCCTACATCATCTGCCCTTTACAGATCAAAACGTTTACTTGTTAACAGTTTAGTAAGTGGAATACAATGTTATTCTAACGCATACAAATACAGGAAGCACGTACGAATGCCGAAGCGCGATTGAAGCACACGGCTCTTTCTAAGAATTGCATATATCGGCAAGGAAAGACGACCTATGTGACCTATAACCCTCCTACTTATCTTTTAGTAACCTTGTCTCCGAATGCAAAATCACAGGATGTCTGCGAAAAATTACATTGCACGAAACAAAACAATTGCGAAAACTTACACCCACAACTCAGCGAGATATTGAGTTCTTAAGACGGATTGGGTCTACTACATCGAAGCACGCCAAACGATGGGTTTACAACACATTAATTAACCGAACAGAACTAAAATTCTAATAATCCGGGTTGTAAGTAGGAATTAGACGCAACCAATTTTATCAACATATGAAGCGGAGTGCAAGTCGTTGATGTCGCGTAACCTATAAAATAAATTCGTAGTTAGCTCATTCCCGCATCGTAAGGATTTCTCACATTCCCCAATTTTTGCGAACTATTATAAATTCTGGCTGGTTGCTAATTAGACCTGATAAAGAATAAATAGTTCGATATTTATAAAAATATGTTTACCTTCTTACAACATTATGTTTTGCTTTAACACGAGTCCTTGGTGTCTCGTCTCTTTCAGTTCTGCTTGCCGCACTAAGATAGTATTCCGAACTAGAATGTTCAAATACAGCATCTTCAATTTCACTTTCACTCAACATTGCAATTAAATCTGCTTCTCAAAAGATCTTATGGACACTTTGTGTGGGAATCGTGCAAGCAGGGAAGCCAACGAGATTGTGTCGACATACATGTAAACAGATTGGTTTGCGCGGTGAAGCAGATAGAACCTTTTTTCACGAACTTGTATATGTTTTGCAGATAGTATCTTTTTTACCTTATCTGTATCTCAGAAACTACGCTTCGTATATCGATGTAACTTATAGGTCAAGAAAATCTCATCGCTACCATTACAAACATCACATAAAGTCATTTTTGAAAAAAAATGTTAGATAGAACCTTTTTACTTTAAGTCCACGCATTGACAAATTAATTCAATACATGTTCTACTTAGAATAATAAAGTACTGGCCTCCTTGAACGTCATGGGCGCCCTTGAGCTTTCGGGCTCCTCGAGAGTCCTGAAACCCCGTGCATCCTCGGTAGCTTCTCTTGAGCCCTGACGGTACCATGTGCTTACCGTTACCAGACCCATTACATTGGACGCGTGGATGCTGTGGCGGTGGCGGCGGCGGCCGCCGGCGCACGGGCCGACCGCGTGATACCAACGTGAAGAAAGCACCCGAGAGGCCGCCGATGGCACACATTCTGCCACCGCCTGCTGTCGGCCGGCGAAAGGTCACGCCTGCCTGGGGCGCTCAGGGCCGCCCGGTGGGCTCGAGGTGAACTGGATCTGAGCCGGCGCGCCGCCGCCTGCAGCGCTCCAGGCGCTCGCCTTGCCCGCGCAGACACTGCTGCTCTCTAGCGGCACCCTCTCACTATAGAGTGAGCGCTATCTGTGACCGTATAGACGAACTCAAAGCGTACAAATATTATGGCGGGAAATAGTACGATCTTCTCGGAAAACAGTAAAATTAAATTTTTCAAGGAAACGGAGAAACATCCTTAAAACGAAACGTCTTTGGATTTGAAAATACGAATTTATACAAGTATAGCCAGAATGATTTACTGATGGCCTTTCTAGATAATTTTCCAAAAAGATTTCGCTGTGTTAAGAACAACGCAGTTCTACCTCTTCTAGAAGAAAGAAAAATCTTATCTGATAAAATCTGATAAAAATTAGAAAAATTCATAAAAATTGTGATTAAAAGAATCGTAACAAAGTAGATAAGGTAGAGTTTACTTAGCTTTGTGTCGGAGAATTTTTGTTTTGACTTCATTCTTACAAATATCGTCTCCAAATACATTACAATGATAAAAACATTTGAGGAATTTTTTACTTATGAAATAAAGTTTACAATTTACTCCTAAATTGAAATTAATTAATACCAAAAATTAGAAATTAGTATTGGAGTTAAAAACCTCACCTTGATATTCTTGTATAGACACTTTTATAGAAATCATATTGAACACGAGGGATTGTGTGTGCATAATATAATGTAACAAGGTGATTTTTCTCATTTACTGACATTCCTACTATGCTAATTCTCAGCCGATTTCATTTTTTTTGACAGGAATTGATATTAAATATTGGTGTTATGAGAGTTTTAGATACAAATGTTTTATCCAAGTCCAAAATAAATTTAAATGGACAATTTAATGAAGATCGCAGTAAAGTTATGAATTTCAGAAGATGCTAAACTATTTTTAAACGATTTAATAAGAATTTTTAAATCTTCAAAATTCCCCTTCCCGCAATCGTAAACAATGAGGCTCAGAAAAGGCTCAGCATGACGCTCACCTTGGTAAAAAGAATCAATAAACGAGAAAAAAATATTTTCAGAAAATATTTTATACATCCAAAGCTAGCGGCATCAAATGTAATATCGAAGGAACATATCAAACACTCAATAGCATCAGATCATTTTTGTGAGTCTGAACTTGTTAAAATTAAAACTTCCTTAAATAAGAAAACTTTAAGATGATTTATATAAATCTTCTTTCCGATGCTTTTAGCATTATTCTCTTTTTAAATAATTGTTGTTAGGATTAAAAATATTTTTGATAACTGCGAAAGCTCTGAATTGTGCTTTACAACATGTAGACTTGGTGTTCTGCTTGGAGTTGAGAAAATTCGGGAGTCACCATTCTCGTTTCATCAGAGAATTAGTAGTAATCAGTGTCAGGGTACACTTCTTCCCTCTAACACAAACCACGTAATTTGCGACTGGCTATGTACCGGTCGCAGCCACAGTCTCCTTAATGACTTCGCGTCAATGGAAAAGTAGAAGAAATTCGGATTTCGATAATTAAATAAATATTCCCTTATACGTCATTATTATGTCTTTGACCCCGGTGAATAAACTGATAAGTAATGAAAACCTAATTTTTACAGGAGAGCAAAAAACAACTTTCAACTGATGCTGTAAATCAGTGATAAATGAAATTCAAACAAAACCTACACACAACTACAGTGTTTTTACAGATCTTTCATTGAGTATATTTTCGTATGCAGAATTAAGTGTTCTTACCTTTTAATTAGAGTAATTCGGTTATTCACGCAAACATTCGAAAATACAAGTTAGTTCTCCCAAGTTAGTTATCCCATTGAAAAGAACATGAAGTATGACACATGTTTCATTTAAATTCAATGTGTTTTCAACATTCTGTTAAAAATAATTAACAATTAAGGCATAACTGACTTCATAAACAAGAAAAAACGTACATGAAAAACTTTTAATTACTATTTGATATGAATCACAGTTTTTTACTGATACATCATCAACAACGCACAAATGAACGTCAAGGAAATTCTTTTACATAGGAGTACACTCACTTGAAACACTGGTACTGTTATTCAGAATTAATTTCCTCTACATCTGTATCTATACATTGAATGTTTGCTGTAGACTGCTTTTTGTAAAAGTCATGAAAATCTGGAACTATTAATGGAAAAAAGGTCAATCAAATTCTTTCCTTAATTCAAAATCTCTTCTTTTCAGTCCAATGAGCGCTCTCTTCGGCATCTGATGCTCTCCCAGAAGAGCACTATGTCATGCTTTTGGCTCTATTATCGCATTTACATTTTGACTGCTTGGTTTTCTGCATTTCATCTTTGTCCCTATGTTTCAACATAAGGCCTTAGGTGCGGCAACCAGTCTTCTTCCATGGGTGAGGGACTAGGCACGGCGTCCGAGGGGAATTCCTATTTTCTCTCTTCTTCTAACACTAGCTACAAATTAATTTAATGAATTTGTCATTTTATTGAAAGAACATCAGTCAATTATGAATGATATTCAATGCATTATTTATGATGTTTGGAGAATTTATTTTTATTTCATGTGGAGTTCTGTAAAGTTGTGTTCTTTCTATAAAGTTGGCCGTTCTGGAAAAAAGACTCTTTCCGATTCTAACGGTGAGTGCATCTTGTGAATACGAGTGCTTGTGGAAAATTTGTCATTATTGTGATATGTACCAGAGTAGTGAAGTTTTGGAAATAAAATAATTTAATTTGTGAAAAACGTATCTAAACAATATTTATTGTTGCAAAGTGCTGGAGTGCAATCACCATATTTTTGAAACCAAGTTATGTTCTGTTTTGGATGAATTCTATTACCGTAAATTCTCTCAATGCATTACTAATACAGAAACTCGAATGCCCATTGTACAACAAAGCCAGAACTATGTGGTGAAAATGCCAGCACCGCGAGGTGAATACAACTGATTTGGTCACTACGCATAAAATTATGAAAGAAATGTTTCAACATAGACTTTTATTCAACGTAGTTTTAATTAATTTACATGAATTGCTAACGTTTATTGTGTTCTGAATTTGGGAAATAACATTTCCGTCGTTCGATGGAGCCCCAATCTGCAGTTTGTTGAGGCACGAGCCGCCACTGGTTCACGGAAACTTCAGCAACCGAACTATTTTCGCGCCAACACAATGACAGTCATGCGAGTCCATATTCGTAGATAAAGTTAATTTCCTTTAAATAAGATTGTCACTTGCCTATGGCCCCGCGCTTGAATGGGCCACACACTTTGAGCCTTTGATTGCGAATTTTCTTAAGAACATCCCCTCTAAGTGTCTGATCTGCAGTGTCGTACCGATTATTTTCGTTATCCACTTCCAATGATATGATTTGTATTTTCCGGTGTCATCATCTGCATTTTCATTCTTGTCTAATCAGTTCGCAGAATTGGATCTCTCGGGAATCTTTCTCTTGGTCGTAATACACACCCACCTCCTAACTTACTATGTTCCTTTTCTCAGTGTCGACCCTTTTGAGTTAAAAGGTTAAACCATCCACACATACAAACTCACTCCGCTTGTATACAAGCAAGATTTGGTCATGTTAAGCATATTCTGGGTTAATCATGAGCTCAACAAAAGTATTTACGTGAATAAGCTGACAAGTATATTAACGTATTTCTTTCTTGTGATTATTGCAACTAATCTTCTAGCGTGAAAAATGAGACAACTCGACTTATTTCATTTTGATCAGTGATCTCATATCATTGATACAGCGGGAATAACCAGACAACTCGACTTATCTTGTTAGGGTTTCTGATTTTCAGAAATTTACGTGATGTTTGGAAATACAGATGTCTATGACTCATCAACCATAAGGAATTGAACTTTTCTCGTTATTCACAAATGTAGAGAATCTTTAAAAGAATTCAGGAGTATAAATATCTCATTTTCAACAAAATGTCGGCTTATCAGCTCATTCACCGGGGTCAAAGATGTAATATTTAGTTTTCGTAAATCTTCTGATGAAGTTCTTGGGAATAGGTGATACGTAGAAGCTCGTTTATTGACATTTGTGTCAACGGGAAAAAATATAACTGCGTTTGAAGAGCAAAGGATGCTCCGTATATGACGAGCTATAACGCAATGGTAGCGTGCGTTATAACCTGGTATGTATTGTGGATTGAATTTGTCTCTGCGAATTTGCATGTGGCATAATATGCAAAATTCAACATTTTGCGTGCTAAACCTGCTTTATGTAGACCTGGGGAATATTTCTATACCAAACAGTAACACATTTATGGTATTTTGTGTTCACTTCCTATAACTGATACATCTTCATATTTCCTTAACGTATTTCAGTATATACGAGGCAACCTCTCTTATAATAATATCAATTTTTGTTAACACTATATTTGTATTTTAATTTTTGAGTATCAGCTTGCACTTCAGAAATGATTGATTGTTACTGATTTCGGACGCGTCATCTGCTATGGTCATTAGTCCCATAAGTACAGTGCCTTTTTTTCCTGAGGTGTGGCGGTGATCATCCCTCGCTGAATGGTGAGATCCAGCACCGACCTACCGTGGGATTTCCCCAACAAGTTATCTCCCACCAACGGGACACCGCCCCTGCCGGGATAAGCTCTAAGTTTCCGACCGGTCACCCAGCATGAGTGGACGTGTAGTGCATATAGTATAAGTGTGTTTAAGGTGTGAGGATAAAACAAGGAAAGGGAAGGAAAAATCGCACGCGGTCTGTGGCCCATTTGTTAGGGTACTGCTCCGGCTGGTATTTATCGAAAAAAACTACCGATTAGAAAAGCCGGACGCTAGAATTCTCCTCCAGGCAACAACTGAATTCGACCTAGCTATGTAAGTAATGTCGAAAATCCTGCAACCGTCAGTTCGGTAACATAGGACCTCCCGGTCAGAGGCACTGCAGTTACATCAGTTGATGCCTTGAGCCACCTCTCTCGGTCATTGCAATGAGAATGGAGAGAATTTTAATCTCAGTCACGGGGAATGAAGCTGCACTTGCTTTTGACACCCCTGAAACGAAGCGGCAATCGAAGGAATGGAGACACACTTCGTGCCCCACAAAGGTTAAACCGAAGAAATTCTTGACACATCGAAAAGACATGTACACAGGGTTTTGGGATACACAAGGCATTTTACTGACTGCATTTTTACCCCGAGGTGAAACAATCAATAAAGATGTTTCTTGCGAGACTGTCGCGCATTACAGAATAGGCGCAGAGGAATGCCCTTAAAAGGTGAGGTTTTCATTCTAGGCAATGCCCGACCACACCCTGCGAATGTGACAAAAAAACTCTTTGAAACCTTTGGCTTTCGACCATTCCCCGTTCAGTCCTGACCTCGCTCCTGGCGATTTCCATCTCTTTCTGCATCTGAACTCTTTCCTTGTGGTTAGCGCCTCGACAACGATGAAGAGATAGAAGAATGTGTTACCACATGGTTGACAACACAAGCTACAACGTTCTATAAAGAAGGATTACATAAACTCATACCACGCTATGAAAAAATGATTGGAAAATTACGAGAGCTATGTTGAAAAATGGTGTAGATTTTCGTGAAAAAAAATTGCTTTTGTCATCTGTACACGATTTCTTTTTTATCATCAAACTGTAACTTACTTTCCGAACTACCTTAGTATATGTACTTGTTTGTTGTAACGCAGTAAATGATGTTCGTAAGAAAGTTCCTCATTCTATACATGCATATATAGGTACATAAGTACATATTTACATATATGGGTACATAATACATTATAGACCGTTCTTATCAATAATATTATAAACTGGAGATAATTTTTCAATAAAGTTGTGAGTTAAAATGGCTTGTATTACGAGTAAACTTACATTAAATTTTTGATGATCTTTAAAACTTAATTCTGTACAGCATAAAAGAAAAAAGAATACAAAACATCCAGCGAAAAATTCGGAAAGATACCTAATTATCTGATCAATAGAATTATTATGAGATATACAAAGCAATATAGTTACATATATTATTTGTTTTTAGACAAATATTTAATAACAATATATCTAAGAATTATAAGAAAATACTAACATATATTTTTCTTCCTTAAGAAAGGTTTAATCTCGAAATGCTTGTATTTGATCACAAACACTTCTTACGAAAAGTCGTTTTCCTTGTCAAAGATTGATATATATTTTGTATGTGAAAAAATTCTTCGAAAACTTTAAAATTGGATTTGATTGGGCGTTGTCAACTCGTAATCATAATACCACTTGCCTGTGCTCATTGTACAAGATAAATATTCACAGCTGTTGATTGTCATGATGATGCATAATAGTTCCTTTCCAACGACTCACTGTCGGACGGATAGCAGTCCCCCGATGCTCCAACTAACAGCCTGTTTCGACGCAGGTGCTTGTTTCGATCCGCTTTAGTAATACGTCTCTTCATCACGCGAGAAGTCCTAGTGTGATGCCTTGCATTCATGATCGTAGTGGCTGAAACAAACTTCTGATTGGTGTAACAACTTGCCAACCGCTCGCTTGTCCCATGTAGAACTCTACCAGAAGTTTTCTGGACAGCCCTAAATGCAGTTTTTCGTGAATATACGGAATTAATTCCTCTAATTGATCTTGTACCCAAGTCACATTTGCATATTAAATTCCGATTTGCTAATACTTTTTCTCTCTGAGGTAAATATTCTGCATGTTTTGAACTGATTACTTTGGCAGAAGATATGGGAACTTCCGATATTATTATCAATTCAACAGGTTCTGTTGTTCGTGATCCAGATGATGAGACTCCCTGGGAGGAGTCTACGATTTTAATTGCTTTTATCCGTCTTCTTGCTTCTTGAATATGCTCGCGAGGGATTACCTCAGGAGAACTTCTCGTTGGCGTTTTATCGGGCTGCGTCCTATAAACACGAGAAACAGTTTACGTACAAAAGAGTAAGTTACTTATAGTATGTTTCACGGAAATGTGTGTGGAATTAGCATAATAATGAAATGGAGTTTATGAATTATAGTATAATGATCAAAATGAATCATGTGTATTGTATTACTTATGTCATAAACAGAAAATAATATCATAAGAAAGGAGGGCTACTTTGGACAGCTCATGCCTGTAGCGTGAGGACACTTAATACAACCATTTACCATGTCGGGCTATTGAAATCTGCAGGTAACTGTCTACGACATTTGAGGAATAATTTAACTCAAAGAAAATTTTGTAATTGACTGATGAAAGCGTGGGCTTAAGCAAATGGAGTCAATATCTACTTGGCTGTCCGGGACGCCGCGTCCCTGGCACAAATGGCAACGTTTCGACCGTAATGCCCAGTTCGTCCTTAGGTTGCCGTAGGACGGCCGGCCGAAACATTGGCATCAGTGTTTAGGACGTGGCGTCTCCCGGATAGCCAAGTGAGTTAAGCGACCGATGTTCCCGGGCCCTGCTTTGGAACTGCTTTGGTCGTAAGGCCCATTAGAGCAATGAATGCTTTTTTTCTTTTCTCGGGTGGAGGGGGCGTTCGTCCCCCCCTGGATGGTGAGTTCCGTCCTCCACCTTCACGTCGCCTTGGGGGAAGATCTCCCTCCAGGTAACTCACGCAGCGAGACAGCGCGCCAGTTGGGTCAAGCTCGAAGCTCCCGACTAGTCTGTATGATAGTGAAGTATACGTGTGTTTGTAAGGGGAGAAGCAGGACAAGGAAGAGAAAGAAAAGATTGCGCACGGTCCATGGCCCGTTTGTTGGGGTCCGGAGAAACCACGAAACCTATCGATCAGAACAGCTTGCCGATGTAATTTTCCTCCAGAAAGCTGTTTCATTTGTGCTATATAGCTAGTGTCGAAATTCCACCACCGTTGGGAGTCGAAACTGAGACCCTTCTGGTGCAGACACATCTGGCTCTGAGTTAAACTCAGCAGGTGAAAATGATTTACGAAACTTGCATCAATAGCTAACTGAGGTCGAAAAGCTGAAAATAAAATGGCCGCTATCCAGTAACAGAGTGATACAGAATTTTTTTTAATGATAGCCTTGATCTATGTGCTCTTGTTAGTACCGTACATTAAGTCATATGTTCTTAATTTTCCTTGATGAAGATATTATTCCAAACAAAGAAATAAAGCATCATGAGTTCAGTGAATATTGTGTGGTTGTCTAGAGGAAAGCACAAAGTCTGCACCTTAGGGGATCGTCCATAAATTACGTAACGCTGAAGAGGGACGGAGGGAGTTTGAGACAGCGTAACGCTGCGTTGCATAGGAGAGAGGGGGATGGTAGCTTACTGTTGCAAAACCTTGATTTTTTTAAAACAATAATTTTTTGAAATTCCTTTATTCAGTCACATACTAAAGCATTTAAGTATTATGATTATTATTATATTTAATCTTTACAGTTTTTACTGGTCGGTATGCCAATCACTCACAGATATGATGACCAGGTTTGCTGTTGCTTTATTGAAGTTTCAGGTGGCTTCTAATAATACGGTATGTATTCAAGATAACTGCCTTCTGTATGTACTCCTGGCATCCATGTGAAGACACTCTAGTGCTCGAAGTGTCTTTTTCATGATCACTCTTGTGGCTGATATTATTATTGTTTCTGTTCGCGCAACTAATAATATCTTGTTGAATGTCTGATACGCCTGGCAGCTTGGTAACGACTGTACAAGTCATTTTATTATATGTAAGTCATCATAGCGATCCTGGTGGCTGTATTTTGAAACAGTGCCGCCAAGAGATCATTGAGTATCTGCTACGCCGAACTCAGTTGCAATGTAGCTGTGAACGGAGAGCCATGGCGGTTTCTAAGCCACTTTTTTTTATAATCTTTTCGCGGTACAGTTCATTTGTGATACCATAGTTCAGAGTCATATGCACATCTAATCTGTGAGTGGTGCCCTTGATTGCTAAGTGATACGCCGCTGGATTCTATAATCAACGGGTTCTAACACATGTTTTCTCCTATGCCACGTGCTCAGGCACACGGCTGTGCTGTATTCAATCTTACTTTGTACTGCAGTTTTGTTCAATATACTTAATTGGTTTGTGTGAACTGTGTAATTTTTGTTATGTATTTGTTACCACACAAACTCAAAGGTTTGGACAGTTCATAGGATGCCATGCATCTTCCTATTCATGAAACCTTGGAAGTTAAAAATCTGAGCATCTTGGGAATGTATAGGGTAGTCTATAAAGTCCACTATTTCCCTTACAGTTTCAATTGTCACTTTGCTGAAGTTCCACTGAGCTGCGACTTCATGGGCGAGATCGGTATATTTTTTAATCTTTTCTTGATGTTTTGCCGATATATTGTGGGTGTCGGGTATTGATACATCGATAAGGTAAGTCTGCTGATGGTTTCCTATTGATATATGTTATATCGGGTCTATTGCCTGTAATGGAGCGATCCCAGTAGAGAGTGTGCTCACTACTTTCAAGCACGTTCTGAGGAACATATTTATTATAGGGCGAGGACGTGGCGAGTAAGCCCGTTCTCATTGACAATAATTGATCGAGCAGCTTCGCCACTTCATCATGCCTCTTTTTATATTTCAACTGAGCGTGGCCGCTACATCCACTTGTCACGTGTTGGATAGTTTCGCTTGCGACCTCACATCTTCTACATGTGTCGGGAATGAATGGTCGAATCTTTTAGAATGTGTTTTCTGTAGTTCAAAGTTGGTACCACTTGGTCCTGGATAGCTATCACGAAGGCTTGTCTCCGGAAAGAGACCTCCATGCAGGAGGCATGCGTGCTGAGCAGACTTCTGATTTGCTCACCTCATGAGGGTACCTTCCTTGCCGTGCTTTTCCTTTCCAAGAGGTTATCTTCCCTTCGATATCAATGACTGGCTAAACAGATGGATCAGCCAGTTCAAGTTCAGAGGAGTATCGGATCAGCCCTTTTCAAATTCAGAGGACTATAGTTACTATCAACTGCGCTCACTGCTTGCTGAAGTCTCCCGCAATGTTCGAGAAAGTATCTTCTGAGTGATGCAATTTGAGAGCTGTGACGGTTTATGAGATCTACAACACCTCGCCCTCCTTGTGATCTTGGAAGAGTAAAACGTTCAATACTTGAGTGGGGATGATGTTTTCGGTGTTGAATCATAGCGGTTCGAATTGTCCTCTGGAGGTTGTCGAGGTCAGTATTACTCCATATAATAATGCCAAAGGAGTATCTCAGCACTGGAATGACTTATGAAGTGATCGCCTGCACAAGATTTCTAGCAGAGAGTTGAGTTTTTAAGAGTCCATGCAATCGTTTACACACTTCAGTTGTTAGTATGTTCTTAGTATCAGTGTGTTTGATTCGGAGTGACTGTTGAACACCCAAGTATTTGTAAGCTTCATGGGGTTCCATGGCGGTAATATTTGGATTATTGTCATTTTGAAAATTTGTAACTTGCATATGACCCCCAATGATATTCACTCTCCTGCACTTATACAAACCGAATTTTATCTTGATGTCAGTAAATTTCTTCGTTACGCTAATTAGTTGCCGCTTATGATTCTCAGTGTCTGCATAGAGCTTCAGATCATCCATATAAAGAAGATGCGACACACGAAGAAGGATTGCATTCCCTTTTTTATGAGCGATTCCATAATTAGATGCATTTAGTAGAGTAGACAGAGGATTCAAGGCTAAGCAAAACAATAAAGAACGTCGAGTCACCCTGAACACTCCTGAATTTTTTATTATTATTATTATTATTATTATTATTATTATTATTATTATTATTATTATTATTATTATTATTATTATTAATGTTATTATAACGTAGTAAATAACATAAAAATTAAATTTAGAAAATATAAATAAATTAAAGAAACTATCATGTAGATGTTACAATAAATGGATTTTTGATAAATGATATGTAGATTGAATCTGTTACATCACGAAGAGAATATTCAAAACTAATCTGTAGTATATTCTAAAATCCAATTAAATTGGCACAGTAGTCTCTCGCCCTTGCATCATCCACGGCGGCGGGTGAGTGGCTTGTCAGAAATTCACTCGCCTATGCAACTTTACTTCACTAAAAAATTGTTTCCCATTTTATTGCTAGATGCGATCAGCATCACCAACTAATTCTATCTTTAATTATCATAAATTTGAATATGTTTTACAATACACTTTTACTGGTGTGGTGTCACAAGGGTTACGTAATTATTTAGGGGGGGTCAAGGGTGCGTTACAGGTGTATTACAGGCTGGGGCGGATGCTACCAATCATTTGGGGGAGGGGGCATCATATATTTTTGTTCAATAATAAACATATTTTTTATTCCATTATATATTCCCTTTGTACAGTATACTACTTTACCATATTATTTTTAAATAACTACATTTTTTGTATTTTCATAAACATTACAATTTAGTCTTATAGACTAGAAGCAATTTTCTTTTGACCAAAAGTACTATGAAATAAAATTTGTCTAAAGAGCTAGCTCATTGGCGTTCTCTTAGTTTCAAATTGAATTTAAAAACACACTTTCTTGTTTTTGTAGATACAATGGTATTTACACGGTTATTTTAATTCTTAATTCTTAAGACACTTTGTCACGTCACTTTACACTGCTTCGAAAGATTTCTTTCTCTTCAATCTTCCCACTAGATCTGTGTTTGCCAGGAGAAGAATTGCTTCGGGATTGTGGTGTTGGTGTAGTCTTTCTTCCTTTTTCTCGCGAACCTTTGTATTTCTTCATCCATTGCTTCAACTTTCAGATTCTTGCGTAGATCTTTATTTCTTATGTACCAAGGTGCTTCGACGATATTTCTTAGCCCGTTATTCTGAAATCTTTGGATAACATCGATGTTACTCTATCTGGTACATCCCCAGAGTTGTGCAGAATACGTCCATACTGATTTCAGTATTTGTTTGTAAAGTAATATTTTATTGTATGTTGAAAGGTAAGAACATCTTGCAATTATCCAGAATTATTTTGTATTTGATATTTGGTTCTTCTCTTTTTGCATGTTCTTTCCACGGAAGCTTACAATCCAATATCATGCTATAATATTTATCTATATTTGCATATGATACCATGTGGTTGTTTAAATAAATTGGAATGTATTCAGTACGCATGCTTGTGAAGGTCATATAAACACTTTTACTTTCATTTAATTTGATATTCCAATCATTGCTACGTTTTTATAAACATGTTATTGCTGACTGTAGCTTCTGGGTTGCTTCTTCATTGCTTTTTTCTAATGCTAAACTTGTAGTCGTCGGCAAATGTTCCTATGATAGTGTTTTCTGGTTTGGGGAGGGCACTCGTTTATAGTAGGTATAGTAATGGTCCCAGCACACTTCCTTGCTGTACCCCTGTCTTAATTTCTTTGAGTCCCGTGTAGGCATCGTCTTGTTGGACTCTAAAGTACATGCCAGTTAGATAAGATTCTAGATCTGCATATTATCTGGGAAGAACAGCCTTCAACTTATAATTCAAACACTTGTACCAGACTTTGTCAAAGGCCTGCGCTACGTCCAAAAACATTGCAGAACAAATCATTTTCTCTTCCAATGATTTTTCGATGACGCATCATAGTCTGTGCACTTGATCAGTGGAGTGTTTTGTTCTGAATCCGAATTCATGTTCTAGTATTAACTTTTTGTCCTCAGTCATTGGTTTCATTCTTTTGAGCAACAACTTTTGAAAAAGCGTAGCCAAAATGGATAACAATGAGATCACTGTACATGATGTAGCCTTATGTGGTGGTTTTCCTGGTTTCAATATCATTATAGTTTCTGACACTTTCCAGACTCTGGGTACACATTTCAATATAAATGCCGTATTGATAAGATATGTCAATTTTATTATTCCATTTCTTGGCAGTTTCCTTAGAACTTCTGCTGTTAATTAATCAAATTCTGGAGATTTTTTAAGTTTCAGATTTTGTATTTCTTTTTGTATTTCAGATATTGTAACATGTATATTCTTTCACAATATTCATGACTACTTCGGTTTTCATTAATTATTTCTGCTTTTCCTTCGTGAGCTTGGAACATTTCTTCTGCTCAGCAAATCTATCCACTTTTTGTACGTTGATTCTAGCCCATTTACCATCTTTTGTCCCAATTGGAGGTGCTTGATAAAAAGATAAAAATAAAGTGAATTTCGTTATTTTTCTTGTTGCCATCCAGAGGGAATAATCAGTGTTTTTATCAGGTGCCAATTCTTTTAGGTACATACTCCTGCATACGTTTTTATCTTTCTTCTCAGCTGTTGAGAGAGATTATTGAATTTATTTTATTGTATGGTGCTCTTGTTTGTTGCCAACGACTTCTTATTTTCCTCTTTTCAATAACAAGGTTCCTAATTTCTTCTGGATAATTGTTCTCTTTTATTGTTATTTTGAGTTCTGGAATACTTCTCCAAACTGACTGATGAATATCTTTAGTAATTATAAGTTTCCAGCTCGTTATATAGTTCTTCATTAGTTTTTAATGTGACACGAAGATTTATTTTTCTTCCAAACATTGGTTAAAGTATTCCCAGTCCGTACGATTGTTAACTAATGCTGGTTTTATTTGTTTGTGAATCAAATAGTCACATACTGTTAGAATAATTGGAAAATGATCTGAACTTAAGTCAGGACATTCTTCAATTTGCAGGTATTTAGGTGATACATTTTTTAAAATTAAAAATAAGTTTATTAAATCGGGGATTTTATCTGGTTCGATTAGCCAGTACCTAGGTTTACCAGTTAAGAGAGCTTCACCATTAGTCACTTTTATGTCACTTAATAATTCTTTACCTTGTGTTGTTGTTAATATACAACCCCAATAATTATTTAATACCTTCTTACCCATGTAATACCTTCTTTCTCTCATGGTTGGTGAAAGGAGAGTAGCGGAATTTGCGTGGTCAGGCGGAAGAGCAGGCCTCATGGCCTGAGTCTCGCCACGTAAAATAAGGCAAATTCAATTCAATTCAATTCAATAATTATTTTTAGAATTAAAATCTTTACGTACTATCAATCGACCTTGAATTAATTGAATTGAATTGAATTGTATTGAATAAGGAAATGTAGAAAATCATGCTTCTTTAATGAATATTTTGGAGGACAATAAATACCACGTATTCTTCTTGGTTTTAATGAATACCGCAGTAGCCTTGTACTTCTTGTGTTTTATACTTAACTTCTTCATAATGGAATATATTTTCTTTTATTATCACAGCACTTCCTCCTCTGTCAGTATTGTCTGGATGTACAGACGGATACGTTTTATAACCTTTAAACGTTATGAAAGTTTGCTTGGTGATATGGGTTGAAGATATCAAACAAACATCCACTTTCTCTTGATTGAGAATCGCTCGCAGTTTATTTGATGTTGCAGCGGTCCGTTGGAATTTCAAGACATGATTTTAAGTGTTCTGTTGATTTAAGTTTTAGGTATTGCTTCTTTGGTGCTCTACTCTAGATTCTTTAGTCTTTCCTCTAGGGTAAAGATAATGGTTTCTTGGTTAATGAGCTCTGCTAATATGACTTGCCATGCCTTATTAATAATATCATACTGTTGTTCTTTGACCAGTTTCTCTGAAACTGTAGTTAGTTGTGAATACATTCTGATCCCTCATTTTTTATCAGCTTCAGATTGTTTCTTTATCGTTATTTTCTTTCCCAATTTTCTTAATGTCTGAGACAAGCTATTTTCTTTGGGGATATTTTTTTTTCATTTCTCAATCTCTGAAATTAATTTGTTACATAGCATCCCCTAACTCGCCGTATGTTCATCTTCTACAAGTACACATTTTGCTTTACTGTTATTTGTTGATGTTTTTTGTTTGTTACAATCTTTACTATGCCGTTTACCTGCACATTTTACGCATCTTGTATCAGCATTGGAATGCTTTTGAGTATGATTAAAAGCTTACTAAAGCTACATAATTGTGAGGTAAATATTTAAATCAATTTTTGCTCACCTGTGGCGGGCGCGGGGGGCTGCGCGCGGGGCGGCGGGGGCGGCGGCGCCCGCGTCGGCCCCGCGCTGGCCCTCGCGCCGCAGCGCCTCCACGTCGAACACGTCCTCCAGGTCCAGCGCCAAGTCGTTGTCGTCGCGCAGGGCGGCCGGGCCACGGCCAGCCGGGGCGGGCGCCGCCGCCCCCGCCCCCGCCCCCGCGCGCTGCACCGCCGCCGACGCCTCCGATTCGCGCCCCGTCAGCCCCGGCGCGCTCTCCTCGTGCAGCGGCTTCTTCGCGTACTCCGGCAGCGCCCACACCAGCACCATCGACACTGGCCACACACACACACACTTTTCAATGCTCTCCTAGTTTCTTCTTTGCCAATCCTTGACTAACTAAAAACATATATTTATATTTTTTCTATAAAACTAACGGCTGAATGTAAAATACTCCAGAGTAGTTTGAAAAGATATATTCAAAACAAGGCACAAGTATTGTTTTGAAAACTGGGTTCAAGTTACACTGGGGTTTGAGCTACTTGAACCAACACGATGTTTTCGTTTACAAAACCTCTGGGATTTGCACTGGAACCATGTAATTCTTAGATTTTCTGATAGATACATGAATGTATACGTAAATATACTATGAACAATACGTAATATTGTTCGTATAAATTTTACGTATACATTTTCTATGAACGCAAAGATAACTTCAATAGCTGAAAGACAATTGTTATTATCCATTTTTTTATAGTTAACTGTGAGGGCCTAATAAAAAATAATTTTAATTATAATAATCTCACCCTGCAAGATTGTCTTTAAAATCAATGACTCACAGGTAAATACGTCTTCACAACACAGATTTCGTCAATGTGACTCGCTAAGGCTAATTCATTTTCAGTAACAACTTTTGGATGACCCGGTATCTGAATGGATTTGTTTGATTTTTTAGTCTTTTTTTTAGTCGGTCGACTTATTTTAAAGGAATTGTGACTTAATTTCCGACTGAGTTGCTGCGAAAGCAAGCTGGTGGTCCATATATTCCACATATTTCTGGCTTCAGGTAATCTTTTGTATTTATGTATAAAAACGGTCAGTTACTGAAGAAGCAAGAGAAAATAAACATTATCGAACTTTGAAATATGGAAATAAAACGATTAACACATTAAAAGGATTAAAAAAGAAACTTGCGGGCTTTTTGACCCCACTGTAAACATGGGTCCAAGTAGGTGTTCGAGATTATGTGCTCATAATGAGGAGGTCTAAAAGAATGGAAAAGGCATTCTACTAATGACGAAGAAATCATATCAGCTATATTAACAAATATATACTTCTGATATGACAAATATATACCGTGGCTTCAACCGCAAACGTTTTCGCGTATTTTCAAGTTGTACTCGAAAGGTCCAAGTAGCCCGGGTTGACGGTGGGCTTAGCAAAGGCGCTGCAAGAAGCACCGTGAATGCGCTCCCGAGAATGCGCAAGGACAGCCAGTGAAATTTGTATCAAAATCCCGAAACAATATGGCGGACACCTAAGCACTTCAAAATGTTTTGAACAACATAATCTACGTAACATATATTACAACATAACCTTGGGTTTACAAATTCATTTAATACAGAGTGCGCAGAAAATCAGTAGCCATTATTACTTGTACTGTATTATGTTTAAACCAGGCATAAATTTCAATTTCCCATCTGTGACGGTCACCCAGTATGACAAGTAGTTATGCAGACACACACTAGAATGCATTGCTAAAATATCTGTTCGCTGAGAAATGTTTAGTTAGAGATTTGCTTACTTATACTCTCTTGTACATGTTGTTACTATGTTGTCGAAAGAAGAAATAATTTTTTGTATTCAAATATGGTACAAAGATGGTTATGTGTTAGTAATTGATAAAAAGTTTGTCACTTGAATACTGTTCCACCAAAACGAAAGACGATAAACAATTTACGGAGACTTTTGAAAGTTAGTTAGAGACAGTTAGTTAGAGAAAGTTAGAGACAAACTTTTAAAAGTTACAAGCTATTGTACTGTCGTGAAAAGGCTACTCGCAAACATGCTGTGAAAGAAAATCTGCCCACATAATTTTATACCAAGATAAAATTAAACAATGCATATCGCGTCGCATACACGTTCCACTAGAAGACAATGCTGACTTCACTTTCACCTAAAGGTTCGCCGTGTATTATTTACATTATGTGTTGGACTACAGAGATCGTAACGCTCGTCTAACAAGAATTATCGAGAGAAGTCACAACGATGTGTTTTCTTTATTGTCGTACCAATTTACTATTTTTAATTTCTCGCTACGAAGTAGAGAGAAAGTTATGTAATGCTGCGTGAAGATAAAACGTGAATTTTTGGCAGATAAGCTCTTAACACAGGGCCCTGGAAACGAAAAAGTGAATAAATCCAGATGCTAAATTTAAAAAAAAATCTTCCAACACGTGGTGTAGCCGAAAATTGAATGAAGGCAAAACGTCTGTCTCTCCATCTGTCTGTCCGTCTGTCTGTCCGTCTGTCCGTCTGTCCGTCTGTCCGTCTGTCCGTCTGTCCGTCTGTCTGTCCGTCTGTCTGTCCGTCTGTCTGTCCGTCTGTCTGTCCGTCTGTCTGTCCGTCTGTCTGTCCGTCTGTCCGTCCGTCTGTCCGTCTGTCCGTCTGTCTGTCCGTCTGTCCGTCTGTCTGTCCGTCCGTCTGTCCGTCCGTCTGTCTGTCCGTCTGTAAAAAACGATAGCGGTTAAACCGATCAGCCGATTTTCCCCAAAAGTGATGTTCCCCAATCGATCTGGCTGATGTCGCGGCCCCTTGCATGTTAAAAGATATATTAATTTGGTGGATACTTTACATGAAGCCCCTGGAGCAATAACCACATTTTCAAGAAAATATCTCCATCGTTTTGATTAAATTTTGTTGTTGTATAGGGTGAAGAACGTTCAAGATACTGGTGCATATCTCTTGTTCACTGAAAACCCTCTTTTTTTTAAAAAACTGCAAAAATTCCACATTTTTCGAAGTCTTCCTACAATTGAAATATTAAAGAAAAATTTTTCCCTTAATAAAATATGTTTCTTAAAGATAGATTTTTAAATAAAGTCATGTATAATTTTTCGAAAATTTGAGTACTTTTCGCTTAATTTTCCCTGAAAATGTGAGCGAGAAAGAATATGCTGTTTTAGCACCACGTGCTAGAAATCATACATTTACATAGGCTCTGGAAACGAAAAAGTGGATAAATCTAATTGCTAAAGTTAGAAAAATAAACGCCTCTAACACGTGATGTAGGAAGAATCCATGTTTTGTGGGTCTTTGAAACCGAAAAATTCAATGACGGCAAAACGTCTATCAGTCCGTCCATGTCAACTCTAGCGACTAAATCATTCAGGCGATTGTCCCCAAAATTGGTATTCATCAGTCCATCTGATTGGATGTTGCGGCTCCTTGAATTTGAAACCGATAATTTAATTTGGGGGGAATTTACATTAAGCCCCTGGTAATTGATTAAATGTTGTTGTTGGATAGTGTAAAGGACGTAGAAAAAATCTTCTAACCCGCCGCGTAGCCAGATTCCATGTTTTGTGGGTCCTTGATACCGAAAAATTGATTGACGTTAAAACGTCTGTTAAAAAAAACGTCTGTGTCTGTGAAAAACGCTAACGGCTAAAATATTCATCCGATTTTCTCCAAAATTGATAATACTCAATTGATCAGGCTGATGTCGCGGCTCGATTTTGAAATCGATATTTTAATTTTAGGAGGTACTTTACACGAAGCACCTTAGACATTTTCCAAATTTAAAAACAAAAATGGCTCCATCGTTTTTAATTAAATTTTGTTGTTGGATAGTATGAACGACGTTTAAGAAAATGGTGAAGGTCTCATTTTCGTTGAATAAACTGATTTTTCGAAAATTGCAAAAATGATTTTGGTGTATTCGTACAACTACAACTATGAAAATAAGAGATTTTCGTCTTAATTAAATATGTTCCTTAAAGATAGCGTTTGAAATAAGGTCATGTACAATTTTTCGAAAATTTTAGTACTTTTCGCGTCATTTTGCATGAAATTACGGTCGAGAAAGTACGTACTGTTTTAACACCACTAGTTTATTTCATGAGATAAAAATGATTCTTGCACTTTTTATAATATTTTTACAAGTGCATTGGTGTATTATTGACTTGAAAACACTTTTCCTCCAAGCACGCATTATACCTTCGACGTGTTTCATGATGTAGTGGACTAAGAACCTAGTAAGGTCGGTTCTAAAACGATAGTGCTGTCGAACTCTTAAAGCTTACGCTATCTACATTGAAAGTATGTAACCTACCAAGAACATGCACCCATGTTGTACGGTATGGCCCATTAAGTGCAATGCTATGATAGCTCAAAGGACAGTTGTCTAAAAATAAATATAAAAAATTTTCTCTACGACTAGAGCAGAATGTATTCATTTCTCCATGTTATCGGATGCAGTAATCATGCCAATTCCACAAGCCGTGCAAGAATATTATTCTAACACACCTGTCGACCAATCGCATTCGTCCTAGTTCATTACACGACTTAGGGTTCTCGCAGTCGCCTACAGAGGCGCTGCGTGCTCTTCCGCAACTATCGTAAGACAGGTGAACCACGAAACAGTATGCGAGTTGATAACTTTTCACATGTTATCATTTAGTATTTTTAAAACTTCAATATGAAAGTCGTAGAGAAAGTATGGTCTTCTACTTACGTAGAATGGCTATTATTCACTCGTGGAAATTCCGACACTCGCTCCTACGTCGCTCGCGTCGGAAACATCCACTCGTGAATAATAGCCATAATTCTACGCTCGTTGCAGAATATTCTATTCTAAGGGGTATAGGGAAGTTGTAGACTGTAAGTTTTGCCAATGAACACGTGATGGAAAATTTCGTGTGTTGCAGATTAAGTATATGCCCCGAATTAGTATGCAATTCTTCGTGCATTAGTGTTTAGCGTGTCGCGTTCGAAGTCAGTCAAAGCTATTTCGTATGCCCGTCAAACACCACCAATGGCCTCATTAGACGAAAATGTCAAAAGGGTTACTTGGT
The DNA here is from genome assembly GCA_011170035.1 of Teleogryllus occipitalis. Taxonomy (NCBI): domain Eukaryota; kingdom Metazoa; phylum Arthropoda; class Insecta; order Orthoptera; family Gryllidae; genus Teleogryllus; species Teleogryllus occipitalis. Next base: position 29,154 of record BLKR01011227.1, read on the forward strand.
TTAATGACATTTTCATTGGCAAAAAACTATCATCTTCAACAAGCACAATTCCCCTAAAGTGTATAACATTTATTCCGAGACCACTCTTAAGTTTAGATTAAGCTCATTAAGTCACAAATGTCTATTTAAAAGACGCTGTTGCTCCCGAGCGCTTACGTCCGCAGGCTCCCAGTAACACGTAGGTCTCCACCACGCACTCCCCCCTCTGCAGGTAGATGTGCAGAGGGATGGACGCGAAGCGCCCCAGCACTGGGATGATCCCGTTCGCCGTGCCCCTGCGCACACAGCAGTTCCCTCGTCATCCAGGGCTAGCCACGGCTCACTCGGAAGATTTCAGACGCGTCTCTCTCAGATTTCGCTGAATTTTGAATATCTTATAATGCTTCATTTTCGCTTTCTCGCCCTCATGAAGGTACTTCGTTGGAAGAGAAAGTTACGTAAACGTGCGCGGGAAAACAGCGATTTTTTGGGCAGAAAAACTCCTGGTCCTAGTAACGAAAGAGTGAATAAATACAGTTGCTAAATATAGAAAATAGTCTCTAACACATGGTGTTACCAGAATGGTTTGTGGGTTCTTGATACTGAAATATCGATTGACGTCAAAACATCTGTCTATCCATAGGACTCCATCTGTGGTCAACGCTAGCGCTTAAATCGTTCAGCCGATTTTCTTCAAAATTTATATTCCCCAATAGTGTGACCAAACACATCATAGGATTATAAAGAGATAACATATTACAACGATATTTCGCGCCGAGCAGCAAGGCAAACGAACGTGTGAGAGAAGGCTGTGCCTTTTGTCGTGAGCTTCGACAGGTCTTGGTAAGGGTGCGGGCGAAGAGAGCTAGCAAGGAGTTTTTCGAAAACTCAATAGATTCCTGTGAAATAGAGCTTCAAATTTCGCATTTACAGTAATGCTTAATCGTCATTTACTTACTCCAAAGAAGAAAGTAAGAGTGCAATTTCTATTTTTAATTGTGATCCAAAGTATTGAAAAGAGAAAATTGGAATACTTCGGTCATTATGTGTGATTTGGTTAATATTGAAGGGAAATGCCTCACTTTTAGAAATAAATTTGAATATTATTCACTACTTTTCATACGTTTATTTAGTATTTTATTTCAGTTGTTTAATCAGTATTCAGTATTTATTATTCACTACTTTTCATACAGATTCTTACCTGATGTGTGTTGGATACATCTCGGCGCATATAACGGTGAAGACGATTTCCGCATTTATCAATGATCCGAAAATTATACAACATATCGCTTCATTGGGAATGTAAGGGATGTTGATTACTTCGCAGGTAAGAGCTATGACTGTCGATCCCAAGAAGAGACCTGGAAATGTGGTGAAAATCAGATAAATAACGCAACTATTTCTTTTGTTTAAGGATTAATATTTACAACTAAAGAATTAACCAAAATCCGGATTTTACTGTTTACTTTGGTTTAGCATATTTTTGCAAACTTAACAATTTCTTCGTTTTTTGTTGCACCTAGGAGCTTATACAGAAAATATTTCAGGAGAGGAATGGCAATTTAATTTCGGAACCCCTCTCATTTCGTTCAAGAACAATTTTTGGAACGTGATTTTTTTTCTGAAATGCCGTTTTCACTTTCATTTAATGTGTGATGAAATCAACGCCTTGAAATTGTTTTTAATAGTTTGAGTAAATTACAAAAAAAATATGAAATGGAGACAGTGGCCTTGTTCGTCCTCTCCGACACATGTGGTACCATACGTAAATTTGTTAAAAGATATTATGTTCTATTTGTTGTTCTAGATTTACGTAATCAGATTGATAACGTTCGTTTCAAGGGCTAGCACAAATGATTTAGTTATGTTTAATTTTTAGTTAGACTCTTATTTATAAAATCGTTTTGACTTATAATTTAATTAATGTATTTCATCAATTTGAATATTTATAAAAACCACCTTCAGGAGAGGAACAACATTTTTACCGTTACGCATGAACCATTAAAAATCAGAAGCAGACCGCCAAGTAATGTGGACGTGCATCATCGTTTTAATGGTGTGTTGTTGTTATTGTTTTTGGACGTTGAGCACTTAGATTCATTTTGACATGCACGCGTAGTTCGTGAATTGTAAAATACATCGTCAAAACATTTCCTGAGAGAGCCGATCAATTAAGAATAACAAATGAAGAATCCTTTGATTCTCAAAGTAGCATCACAAATATACACGTACTTTCATTTCAATTAGCTTTAATTAGAGTTCCCGTGAAAATAATGTAGTAACAATGCAAGTATGTGGAATATATTACCAAATAATAATATATAATTGTAATTGTTCCTTACTAACATAGCATTAATCTGTGACTGTAAATGTCGATGAGAAAATGCAACAGAGTAGTGGCGATGATTACAACAGCTGCGAGGATTACGGTGTTTTGGAACACTTCTATTTTTAACTTGAGGCCATCGCCGGCTTCCTCCAAGCTCTCCATGTGGCTGAGCGGTGGTCCGCTTCGGCATGGATACTGCAAGAGAGGAGCCATCCAGGGCATGTCTGTCCACATCCTAGAGAAAAAACGGGGCTATTAATCTTAGTTTAATTTAAATCATTTTCGGGTTATGTTATTTAATGATCAAGCTCATCGTGGCTGCTTAAGATAAATTTGGAAATTTTCCTGAAAAATATGAATTTTTTAATTATCAGTATAAAATCTTATTACTAATTAAAATCAGTAAGTGAAAATCACGCTAAGTAAAACTAGAGGTGCTACAGAATGATACAGACTTCCTCGTAACTAACTTTTACTTTCTCGTATACATTCGTAAATACGGGAGTAATATACGTAGTATAGAGAAAGTTTTGTAATGCTGCAGAAAATCGATTTCGGGATTTCAACGGAAATACGCGTTTTGGTGCCCCGTGATACTGAAATAGTGTTTTTTTCAAAACGTGCGTACGTCCGTCAGTCTGTCCGTCTGTGAACACTTCTAGCGCGTAAACACGTACGATCTTTTCCAAATTGAAGAACCCCCTGTCAACCTGGCTCTAGTTGAAGCTTTGATATTTTGAAAAACAATCTTTAAAATTTGGCGGTACTTTACATGAAGCCTCCCGGATATATCCACAATTTTCTCAAAAACGGCCCAAATTTTTCCTTAAATTTCTTGTAAGGAAAAATACACTCATAAAGGTAGCATAGGTGCGATTTTCAAGGTTAACACCTAATTTTCGAAAATGCAAAAGTTTGAATTTTTCGGCGTCTTTCTACAACTATAAAATTAAAGGTAGAGTTTTTTTCTTCAAATAAAATTTGTTACCCATAGTTAGTTCTTTCATTAAGGTCATGCAGATCTTTTCGAAAATTTCAGTAGTTTTCGTGCAATGGAGCGTGAAATACTTGCAATTTTAAAAAAGAACATAAACAAGATTTCTTAAAATCGGCTCCAAACTTTTTTTAAATTTTGGGTAGGTGTAGTACGAAATGCACCCTATCCGATGATATAAACTCCATATTTCTCTACCCTTGATTTTTCAAAAATTACAAAATGTAATTTTTTGACTTGTTTCTCCAATAAAAAGCGAAAATAAAAATGTAACTTTAACTGATAATAACTTTGCTAAATTCCAATTTATCATCGAGATTCTTTCGCTACTATAAACTGCTATGTCTTCCCTGCAATTTGAGAACAAAACAATGAAAATCTGAGATGGAGTATTAGAGAAAATGAATTTTGAAAAAAAATCCTTATTTTTCTACTTTGCCTTTAATATAGCCTTATTAATACCCTTATAATTAGGTTTATCGTTTTAAATCTTCAGAGTCGGATGTGACTCATTTAAAGCAAGTTGAAAAGTAAAATCAAATTTAAAGAAGTTTTAGAATTTTTTTTGATAATACCCTCTGAACTTCATGTAAAACATGAAATTTCATAATTATCAAAATGAAATTAATAGAAGAACAATTTAAAGCCTTAAAGACAATTTTCAGAGTTGTGTCGTCTTTTTTAAAACTATTTACAAAGTTTCAGTCCAATCGGAAATTGATAGTGAAATTTTGGCAGATTTGACGTGGAATGACCCACAGTAAAAATATTTACTTCAAAGTGATTTTGTCATTGGGGTTGAAATAAACTTGCAGGTTAAACTGAAGGAGAATGTCTAATCATCGGAAATTATCTTTATACATTTCTAAACATTTCTGACAATAACATAACATAAAATAAAATTCTTTAGTTCAAATTGTTTGAACTAAACCAATAGTAATCAAATTTTGGCCAGAAAAAATGCAAAAATTGTTGAGCAAGAAACGTTTTATGTTAAACTATGCTGGCACAAATTTAATAACAAAAATAGGATTGGCCAACATTATTCAGATTTTCCACAATACAACATATTATTTCGTTCATAAATGCAGTTAGTGTTTGGTTTATAAAATTATAGAAATATAGATGTTGAAAAAAACAGTCATAGCTTCCCTTAAGGTTTATTTTCTACCAACAAGCAAAGTGACTTATACTCAAAAGTTAGACATTCACAACAGTGGTGGCTAGTATTTTTTGTCAATGTCAAATGTACATAAACAAACTTAACGTCGTGTACTGAAATTAAAGCAAACCAAGTGGCGCATTCAAATCGAGACATTGAAATATATAAAATACGCGTCGCATGAAAAAAAGCTGAAATAAAAACTTAATATTTTCCGAGGATGAATGCATGTGCCAAACCCAACCCGTCTCTGCCCGCTGGTTCGTGTGGATGGCGGACAACTTCGAAATTTAAATGGAAAATCCCACTACTGACCAAGCAAGTATTAACCAAGCAAGCTGTGAGGCGACACGTCGGGAAAGATGGCTCAGAGCAACAACTGATCTCATTGCAGTCCGTCTGACTGGGAGGTTACAGGTTCGAGTCCCGACAGTGGCTGGATTTTTGACACTAGTTTTTCAGCCAGGTCGAATTCAGTCGCTGTCTGGAAGAGAATTCTAGCGGTCGACTGCTCCAATCGGTAGTTTTCCGTTGTTTCGCCGATCAACACCAGGTGAATGCCGGAGAAGTACCCTAACAAACGGGCCACGGACCAGCGCGCTCTTTCCTTCCTCTTCCTTGTCCTATCCTCACCCCTTACACAAAAACATGCACTACACTGCCACACATCCCGGAAGACCGTTTGGGAGCTTAGAGCCTTGTCCCGGCAGAGGCGGATCCCCGTTGGTGAGAGATACCTGGATGGGGAAACCCCCACTACTTGATGGTAGGTCGCGGCTGGATTTCGCCATCCAGCGGGGGAAGACAACAGCCCCCTCCCGAGCAAGAAAAAAACATTCACTACACCCACGGGACTAATGACCCTAGTAGTTGACGCGCCCGGGATAACTAACAATCACTTGTGTGAGGCGACATGACAAAACTCCTTGTAGACGCCACCCATCTCTGGCAAAACGGCAGTGTCCTAGAAGACTTTGTTGGAATGCGAACCACAGCCAGTAACGAAAACCTTTAAGAATATTAATATTGTTAATCGTGGATTTGTTATGGAATAAAGCATGATTCTTCGCAATTAAAGAGACATTCATTAACTGAAGCTTTTGTTTATTTCTGAGCCATCTACTAAGAATCAAATAATTGGAACAAATGACGTGGGCAAGAATTACTGGTTGTAGCACACCATATATTTCTCCTCGACAATATTAACTTTTAATTTAAAATATTTTGCGTTCGTAACTTCTCGAGATATTTTGATATCTCAATTTAAACCGACCTCTCGGTTATCAAAATTGCCAGTTCCTTTTTAAAACGAGCAGCAATTTGCTATTTGCAATTACTGTTCTGAAACTTTCAGTAAAACATTTTGGGCTTAGAGATGCAGTTTTTATTCGAGACAGGGTTTTCAACATTTAAAGTTTTACAAGGACCGGCTCTGCATGCTAGGGTGCTTGTTCTTTGGCTTACCCGTTTAGTATAGGCAGACGTATGAGGACAGCCAGAACAGTGTAGACGACTCTTTTCCTCGTGAAACAGGCCCCGATCTGCTTTCCCATTCGGGTCACCATGTATGTGCAAATGACTGTGTCTTCACGCACGCGCCACGACGGAGGAAACTCCGTGATGTAGCCTCGCAACCGCGGAGCCTGAATGAACAGAAATAAAGGGCTGTAAGAAGGCATTTCTTCCAGAGGAAAAGCTTCTTATCAATAAGCATTAGTGTAACATCTTGGATTTCTCTAAGCATTTATTAATTAGTTTGATGGACTAATATTGTTTTAAACTGAAAAACTACATTTAAGCGATAGGAAGAGGAATATACTTCACTTGATGGTGATCGAAATTTCTTTTATAGGAATTCTGATTATATACCCTTCGCAGTTCCTATTTTGTTGAAGTTTGAATACGAAAATACAGAAATTGTATTTTAAAGATATTGAAGAACAGTTTTGAAAAAGATAAAATTTGATTGATTTTGAAGTCTTCAATTTTGAGATTCATATGTAGTCTGGCGCTGCTTATGAACGAAGATTGGGTAATTTTGCACAAGTTTTTCTTTTGGATTTGCAGTTTCTGTAAATTCGATGATTCTAACACGGTATTACACCACATGGAACTCGCGTATGTTAATAGTGGTGGTATTATTTATTAATAGATGTTTTTACAAGACTTGTAGGAGAAATAAGTTTCTGCGTTACGAAATTTGGGAGAGAATAAGGTGTGTGTGACAGCTTTCATAAACAGGTAAGGGTACCTGGAAGGTGTCTGCGTGCCTGCTCTTGTTGATGGCGTACATGCGGCGCACGTGCTCGAGCGCGGCGGCGACGCGTGCCTGCGCCAGCAGCCAGCGCGTGCTGGGGCCCAGCGCGCCGCACGTGCACGCCACCACGGCCGTGAAGCACGCGCTGAACGACGCCACCACGCGCCACGACGTGGGGCGGAAGCCGCGCGGGTGCGTCTCCGCCAGCGGCTCCAGCAGCAGCTGCAACGCTGCGCTGCGCTGCACGCCCCCGCTCGCCACACAACCGCCCCCGCTCGCCCACCGCCCCGCTCGCCCACCGCCCCGCTCGCCCACCGCCCCGCTCGCCCACCGCCCCGCTCGCCTACCGCCCCGCTCGCCCACCGCCCCGCTCGCCCACCGCCCCGCTCGCCCACCGCCCCGCTCGCCCACCGCCCCGCTCGCCCACCGCCCCGCTCGCCCACCGCCCCGCTCGC
>BLKR01011228.1:0-36327 GCA_011170035.1 Teleogryllus occipitalis
GTGAGAAGTGCGGGAAGACGCCACCAGGCGCAGGTCAAGCGGCGGCGTCTGTCTGTGGTCACCGGGCCGTGTCGGCCCAAAGATCGCGGGAGCCTTTCCCCTCCTTGCCCCGCCATGGAGGTGGGGAGTAGAAGACTCGCCCTGATGCCTCAGGGGGCATATTTAAAGGGCCTCGCCCGGGGCGGTAGAGAGTTGGAACAGTTCGAGAGTGACGAGTAAGTGCCTAGGAGTAGTGTGATTGCGATCAAGTGCTTGTGTCTACGGTTAGTTTTCTTCTGGCGGACTGGAACCTGGATTGTATAACGGCTTTGATTTGGATTGTGGTTTTCTGGAAATAAACTTTGTGAAAGAACTGTTGTTGTTTCAATCTTGTACATAACAGTTCTAATTGGCGACGAGGGTAAAGCAAGCAATGGAAGAAGTGCTAAAACACATTTTGGAGCAACAGCAGCAGCAGCAGCGGCAACAACAAGAGCAGAATCAGGTGTTGTTAGAGGCAATAAGAGCATTGTTGACCGCACGACCAAGGCAGCAACCAAGATCGCATTCGGCACCTAGTTTTCCGAAATTTGAGCCGGATAAAGATGTATGGGCGTCATACCATGCCAGATTGAACCAGCATTTTTTATATCATGGGGTCACAGATGATGTAAACAAAAGAGATTTCTTTTTGAGTATCTCAGGGAGTGAGTTATATGAACTGTTGCAGAAACTTTTTCCATTGAAAAGAGTAGAGGAAGTGGAGTTCCCGCAATTAATGGAGAAACTGTCTTCACACTTTGAACGGAAACCTCATGTGGTGGCAGCAAGGTACAGTTTTTTCAAAAGTAGAATCAAGCCGGGGGAGTCGCACAAAGAGTGGGTGACGGAGTTGACAGGTTTAACAAGGGACTGTGCTTTCAAGTGTGTTTGTGGTTTATCCTACGCAGAATCATTGATCAGAGACATGATAGTGCAACATACCCCAGAAGACAAGGTAAGAATGGAAGCTTTGCAGCTGGAGGATCCCTCCCTGGCCGAGGTCCAAAAAATAGCTACAACTTTCGAAATCACCAGTAGAGCAGCGAAGCAAATAACAGATCCTATGGAAGTGATGCTGTTTTCAAGGAATACAGACGGTAATAGGGAATCACAGCAGAAAGCAAAGAGCCCGCGGAAGCCGGACTTAAAGTCGTGCAGATTCTGTGGAGTGTCACATAGTAGAGAGAAGTGTAAATTCAGAAATGCGAAGTGTTATTTCTGTGGAGTAACGGGTCACATTCAGTCGGTGTGTCGGAAGAAATCAAGAGGAGCTCCAGGTACGAAGGAAGACAAAGAAAGAATGGAGGTGAATATAGTGAATGAAGTGATCAGCAGTGGAAATGAAAACAAAGTATTCGTGGATTTGGAGGTAGCAGGCGAGAACATCAAATTCCAGGTAGACACTGGTTCACCAGTCACTTTAATTAATTTGCGAACATATCGTAGATTAGGGGCGCCACAGTGCAGTAGGGCTAATCTAAACCTGTGTTCTTTTGGCAAGGACAAAATTGACGTTAAAGGAATTTTTCGAGCAGTGATTGGTTATAAGGGAGTGCACCGCGAAGGAACTATCACAGTGGTGAATAGGGAAGACACGACTAATGTGATGGGAATGGACGTGTTTTGTGCTTTCAATTTCAAGATTGAGGACCGGGTAAATTTAGTGTCCGAAACGGTGCCTTTCGGCGAAATTGAAATTTTGGGCAAGGATTTTCAGAATTTGTTCCAGGATGGTCTCGGGAAAGCCAGCGATTGGGAAGCCCACATCCAGCTGAAAGATGGCGCAGTTCCTCGGTACTGCAAAGCGCGGCCCGTTCCTCTGGCACTGCGGGAGCAGGTGAAAAGCGAATTGGTAAGACTGCAAAAGCTTGGTATTATTACGCCAGTAAAAACTAGTGTTTGGGCTACGCCGTTGGTAGTGGTGAAGAAAGCAGACGGGACTATCCGTTTGTGTGGGGACTTTAAATCCACGGTGAATGCACAGCTCGAGATTGAAAAATATCCTATTCCCTGTCCAGAAGAATTATTCCAAAAGTTAGCTGGGGGTAAATATTTTTCTAAAATAGATCTTCGAGATGCCTACCTACAGCTCCCATTAGACGAGGAATCTAAGCAATGTCTGACAGTGAATACGCCGTTAGGTTTGTTCCAGTATGAGAGACTGCCGTTCAGGGTAGCATCAGCAGCTCCGATTTTTCAAAGATACTTGGAGCAATTAATAGCGGGAGTGCCTGGAAGCATGAACTATCTCGATGATATTGTAGTAACAGGTAGGACAAATAAGGAGCATATTCAGAACCTAAGGAACGTATTGGGAAGGCTGCAGGCGGCTGGTTTAAAAGCAAAACTAAAAAAATGTGAGTTCTTTAAGCCCTGCATAACTTATCTAGGTCACATGATAGATAAAGAGGGTATTAGGCCAACGCAAGCCAATGTAGAAGCCATTGTGAATCTTCCTCCACCTAGGGACATTAAGCAGCTGCAATCATTTCTAGGCAAGGCAAATTATTATGCTAAGTTCATTCAAGATTTTTCTGAGGTAGCGGCACCGCTCAACGCTCTACGTAGGAAAGGAGCCAGTTTTTTGTGGTCGCCAGCTTGCAACACAGCATTTGAAAAGATTAGAAAGACGCTCGTGGAGGCAGTAAAACTAAGGCATTTCGACCCTGACAGAACACTCATCCTGGCAACGGACGCGTCTGACTACGGGATTGGAGCGGTGTTGTCGCAGAAAGACGAATTAGGGCGAGAACACACTATCGCGTTTGCGTCCAAAACGCTCAATATCCATCAGCGTAGGTACGCTCAAATTGAGAAAGAGGCACTATCGATAATATTTGGTGTGCGTAAATTTAATGAATATTTGTATGGGAACAAGTTCCTGATCGTTACCGATCATAAGCCCCTAGTGGAGTTGTTCCATCCGGCGAGGAGGATCCCAGATAATACACTACGGAAGATGCAGAGATGGGCTTTGTTCCTGTCAGATTATAATTACCGTATTATGTTTAGATCCACAGCTCAACATGGCAATGCAGATGCCCTGTCCAGGCTGCCGGTGGGACCAGATAATAAGTTCGACGAACAAGAGCTGGAATGTCTGCAGCTGGACCAGCTCCAAGAGGAAGCAGTTCTTCAGTTTCCCCTGGACCAGCGAGTGATAGCCGCGCAGACCGACCGGGACACTCAACTGGCAAGCATTAGGGCTTTCATCAGGTCAGGTAAAAGGAGTCCCGCAGATAATTTGGAGTCCAACCCACTCTGGAAGTTCAGGGAGAGGTGAAAAGTTAGAGCAGGAGTGCTGCTGTTAGAAGCCGGGGACCAGGTGAGGGTGGTCATCCCGGCAAGCTTGAGACAGAGGGTCCTAAGCATTTTGCACAAGGGACACTGGGGAATTGTCCTCACCAAACAGCTAGCCAGGAAATACTGTTACTGGCCTAGTATTGATAAAGATATAGAAACCAGGGTCAGGTCGTGTGAACCGTGCCAGGCGTTCCAGAAAAGTCCAGGAAGCAGTTTTAAGGAATGGCCGGAGCCTCAGGAGGTTTGGCAGAGAGTCCACATCGATTTCGCGGGCCCCTTTCAAGGAAGTATGTGGCTAATCTTAGTGGATGCGTCATCAGGGTTCCCTTACGTAATTCGCATGACTAGCACCACGGCGGATTGCACAGTTCGAGCGCTTCAGTCGGTATTTTCCATAGAGGGGTTACCGGCAACAATAGTCTCAGACAACGGACCCCAGTTCACGGGGGAGTCATTCCAGAAATTCTGTCAAACCAACGGGATTGAGCACATTCTGGCCCCTCCTTTTCATCCGCGTTCCAATGGGGAGGCAGAGCGCTTTGTGCAGACTTTCAAAAGTGCGATGAACAAGGCGAAATTTGAAGGCAGGGATCAGCAGGAAGCAGTGCTGGAGCTCTTATCATCATACAGAGCTCTTCCGGGAAGAGAAGGAACTAGTCCGGCGCAGAGGCTTCATGGTAGACAACCTCGAACGTTGCTGTCTCTATTTCTCCCGAGGGAAAAGACGTACAGAACCGAGCAACCGAGGTTCGAAGAGGGCGCTAGGGTGATGCTTAAGACACATAAGGATTCACCCCGTTGGATCCCCGGGACGGTAGTGAAAGTGGAAGGAGCAAGGTGCTATACGGTCAGGACTAGAGACAGACAGGTTAGAAGGCATCAGGAGCAGTTACGGCCCCGACATTTCCCGGTGAAGGACCTGGACGGCTCGGAGGATTTAGGCACAGAAACTGTCTCTCCGAGCAACACAACTGATACTCCTTTCTTGCAGGGGAGCAGGCGGTTTTCTGGGCACCAGCAGGAACACCGCCACCAACCAGGACACCATGGGGGGTTTGAGAGAAAGCAGCCACAACAGGAGTCGCCCCCAACGGGCCTAACGGGGCAGTGCCCGGATGGCGCTCAGCCGGAGCAGACGTCACAGGACACCCCACCCGAGCAGCCGCAACACGACGCCCAGTTCGAGCGGGCGCCACAGGACACCCAACTCGAGCAGCCACAATACGACGCACAGTTCGAGCGGGCGCACCCGGACCTGCTGGAAGAGCAGGAACCGGCAGAGTGCCCTCAACCCATGGACTACGAGGCAGACCGTCGAGGAGCGCCCGGCAACAGTCAACAGGAGCTGTCAGCACCTGAGGAGGAAACTGGGGACAGCCGGAGCGTCGCGCCACAGCGGGAACCGAGGGAACGGGGCAGAAGGGGTCGTCGCCCCAGGTCCTTGTCTCGGTACAGTCCGTACCGTAGCGCCTCGGTTCAACGACCACGTCAGGAGCTGGAGAATGGGGATCACCAGCAACAGGAACCGCACCCAGGGGAGCGCATGGAGCCACCGAAGCTGGACGAGCCGAAACGTTGCAGCAAGAGGCTGCGCAAGAGATACCAGCCATATCAGGCAAAATAAGAAGGGAGGGTGCTGTGTATAACAGCATTTGTGCCCACGTAACGGGCACACTGTATCGGCCAACATGGTTGTGGCCCACTGTGGCCGCGGGTAGTGTCGCGCCGTGAGCACGGCCAGTGGGAAGTGAGAAGTTCGGGAAGACGCCACCAGGCGCAGGTCAAGCGGCGGCGTCTGTCTGTGGTCACCGGGCCGTGTCGGCCCAACGATCGCGGGAGCCTTTCCCCTCCTTGCCCCGCCATGGAGGTGGGGAGTAGAAGACTCGCCCTGATGCCTCAGGGGGCATATTTAAAGGGCCTCGCCCGGGGCGGTAGGCAGAGTTGGAACAGTTCGAGAGTGACGAGTAAGTGCCTAGGAGTAGTGTGATTGCGATCAAGTGCTTGTGTCTACGGTTAGTTTTTCTTCTGGCGGACTGGAACCTGGATTGTATAACGGCTTTGATTTGGATTGTGGTTTTCTGGAAATAAACTTTGTGAAAGAACTGTTGTTGTTTCAATCTTGTACATAACAATAACTATTTCTCCGGATCTACCTACTACCGTACCCGTGCATGAACTTCCGCATGTTATACTCAGCTTAAAACAGTAAGTGCCTTCAAGGACACGAGTTGACATATCAATTTCAAAACTTTTTTTATGAATACAATAAAGTAAAATATAAAAATAGGATAAGTTTTACAACGTGACAGTTTTGATAGTGTTGGAATATATATAAAACTCCACAAAAATTTTATATGTGAGTACAAGTATTTTATTTTGTAGTTTAGATTTGTTTATTGCTTTTAGTTATAAAGTGAATGTTTAGAAGCTGGAACTTCAAATAAAAATGTCATTATTTGTGGAAAAGTGAGCGAGGTAATGGAAATTTCCAAATGGGGGTCAAGAGAAGACAGCTATCGTGGCGTGGCCGGGCAGAGCATGGCAGGGAGTAGGGCGGAGAAGGGATTCAATGGAAGAGATAGAGGTAGGTCCCGCCGCAGGGCATGAAAAGATTGAATTCCTCTTCCTGTATAATAATTTACTGTAATAAATGCCCGAGCAACGCCGGGTACTTCAGCTAGTATATATATATATATATATATATATATATATATATATATATATATATATATATATATATATATGTGTGTGAGTGTGTGTGTGTGGGAAAAGATCGAAGTTCAAGAGTGTTTGACACTCTATTGGTCAACCACATTTGCAAAAGGCAAAAGCCAATGTTAGATAGTTTATATACTTTTCGCAACATTTATTAACTTATATTCTTATATTATATATTTAACAAATTCTAATTGAGAATTAAGTATATGAGTGGAGAACTGTAAATATGTGAGCAAAAGAGAAGCATGTAGTTGGCGACGCAGAGAAAAAGCCAAGAAATCAAAAGAAAGGGATAGTAGAAAACTAATAAATTCAAAAAACGATAAATGGAGGCAATGCAAATGCACTATTTTTAATAAACTTCTGTTCAATTTAACCCGCGTGGAATGTTTACCCTAAAGGAATTACAGTTTGGATGTAAAGAAGCTCTAGCAAAGAATGACATTATTAATAACAAAATTTGTGATTTGGGACGATATATAAAACAAACAGAGCAGCGTGGTCCTCATAAAACGAATTAGCTATGAATAATTCGGTCGTATAACAATGAAAATTCCTTTATACTTTTTGTATCTTAGAAAGTGTTTTTGTTATTTACCAACTTCGTCGGAGACTGTAATGCCATTGGATCTTAGCGCTCTTTTCCAACATTTGAAGAGCTGTTGTAGACTCGGCAGATCATTATTGTTATTTGCGATCAGCGAGAGCACTGCAATTCTGACGGTCGGCTGGCAGCTGATTCAGTCGGATTAAGGTTGGATACAAATGTGTGAACCGAGCCAAGTGACTCAGGACGAGGCGCGCTGACCTCGCATTCGGGAGGCCAGGGTTCAATCCCCGTGTCGACCATCCTGACTGGAGTTTTCTTGGTTACCCTTGGTCAAGTAGGCAAATTATGGGATGGTTCTACTGAAATTACACGACCGCGAAACTGGCGTCGCTAGCCAAATACGTTAACTACAGTTACAGTGAAGGGGCGAAGGTTAAGCGAATTCAAGACCGCGGTGACCGACTCGGGACTCGGAACCGACTCGGGACCCCAAGTATCGGGACCGGGGAGTCCGGGATCTAACGGCGCTGAGCCCAAATGCCCTTTGCGGGACAAGTAATGGCTAAAGACAAAAATACAAATACAAACGTATGGCCTCTCGCGATTCTTGACTGTCGAAATAAGCAATCCAATTCCGTCAGTATACATAGTTCCTAGAGGAGACCGCAGAGATATTTTTTATTCTTCTATTCTTAATCATATGTCCCCCTTATTCTTAATCATATCCCCCTCTCCCCTTACTCCCTCCGTCCGTCTGTTTGTCGCTTTGTTTTCAAAGTTTATGCGTGTTTTTACTCCCTCTGTTGCTAACCTAGGCAGAGAACTCAGTTTGAATATACTAGAAAAATCTAAAATTTCATTCTCTCATGGCGATAATATATTGCATCTCGAACATTTTACTGCGAAGAAAGGTTAGTCACCAATTATTAGTTCCTGAATTTTATAAATTTACATCTGTATTCATTTTGACATTTAGAACATATTCTGTATGCACTGACAAGGCGCACTATGACGTAGATACTAGCGAGATTTGAAGTTTATCATTTTTACAATTTATTTACATTATTAATGTTCTTCTTTAATTCTTTTCGTATTACAACCCACTTTATTTCTTCTTTAAAATGTTTTCCTATCCATTTATTTTACATATTATTTAGCGGCAATACTGCCTTGACCCTGATACAAAATATTTATTGAAATGTTAACCAAATTCGAATCACAATGCACTAATACAAATATTTGAATGCTTAGCTGAGCACAAAGGAGCCACTAGAGAGTTAATAATAGATCGTTTCATTACAGAAAATCTGTTTTGCTGCGCTGACTTTATCGAACGTTAGCGCCCATTCGGCGTGGCGAAAATTGATGTGCAAACGTTTGATATTTTATGGCGTCTAACGTGCCAGTTTTGTTCGAGAGAATGAACTTACATTTCAGTAGAAAAATCAGACAAAGGGATGAGTCTGTAATCCTGGAAATTCGACAGAAAAAGTTGCCTCGCAGAATTTAAATTGTGTGTCATCATATTCGTTAGCGCTCTGGGATTTACAAAGAACATTTTTAACTAGAAATGCTCCAACTGCACATACTATCTCGTAATTATTTGAACCGTTATGTAATATTACATTAAAATTGGTCATCTACGAGAACTTAACCCGTGGAAAACTCACAGCCATCTTCATCAAACGAAGTGAGGGAGATTTGAAAAAGTATTAGTATACTACCAGCAAAGATTAAGAAATATTAAGACATTCTGTGATGTCTTTCTTACAATAATTAGTATTTTTTACTGTCGAATCGTTGTCTTTCTGAAAATGTTAAAATATTAAAAAATATAAATATTTTCTAAATATATTAAAATATCTTATTTTATAAACACTTTACAAGTCCAAGCAAACAAAAGTAGAAAATTCGGTAGTTACATTGATGATAATTATTGAAAGAAAAAGCGATTTATTTAAACATTATTTTACAATTTCATCGCAATGATCTGTATAGTTACAGACAAATAAAATCGCAGCAAAATCAATAAATTTAACAAATTATTTGAAGCCTCTCCCGTTCCAGGCCTTCACTGATGGTTCGCAATACAAATTCGCATTGCCAACCGCACATATCCGTTGGCCAGTTGGGAGCTTAGAGCTTCTCCCCGACAGGGCGGTGCCTCGGAGATATGTAGCGGGAGAATTTCCCCGCAAGCCAACGTATAGGTCGGCACCGGATCTCAGCGATCAGTATGGGAAGGACTCCGCCACCTTGCGAGTTATAACATGTCCTGCACGATATTAATGATCACAGTAATTTAGGCGCGTGGAAACACAAAACACTAAGCCACTCCTCTCGCTTCGCCACCCTATCGTACCCTTCCCCGCGGGGCTCCACCTCTCGCCAAGGTACTATGCTCGCACTTTTTCTTGATCCTCGAGCTCCCTAGTCCTCGACATAGCACGGTCCGGTAAAAAATATGAGCTCCACTCGGAACGTCACGGCTCAGTTTGCAGTGCTGCCCACCTCCTTCCTTTCCAATGCTGACTTCCTAGTTTTCGGTCTCTCTTTCTATCGACCTATACGTACCATGATCCTTATTGTTACTCAATTATTTCTATAACTACTAATTATTTCTTCAGAATTTAAAAAAATCTTCCGTTTTTTCTCATAGCTATCTGGTCTAAGACGACTTACTACGCCGAGTTTTCTGTCAATAAAGTTGACGGCCCTGCACTGCCATGACGTAGACAGAACCCGCCTCTCCCCGCATCCCCCGCTGTGGAGTATCAAGAAAAAGTGCTCGATTAGTACTCGTTTACCTAAGTTCAAAACAATTTACTTTCACGCTACCACTTATACAGTACAGAGAAGGTTATGTAATGTCGTGCGAAAAAACACCGAATTTTCGGCCGAAAAACTCTTATTGCCGGGCCATAAATCGAGTAAATTTAGAAAAAAATCTCAATTACGTGATGTAGCTAGAATCCATGTTTTGTGGGTTCTTCGTGGGTTCTTGACGGAAAAACGTCTGTCCGTCCGTCTGTGAACAACGCTAGTGGCTAAACCGTTCAGCCGATTTTGTCCAGAATTTATATTCTCCAATCGACCTGACTGATGTCGCGGTTCTTTGAATTTGAACCCGATATTTAAATTTTGAGAGATACATTACATAAAGCTCCTGGGACATTTTTAAAATTAAAAAAATGGCTTCAAAGTTTTTGATAAAAGTTTTTTGTTGGATAGCGTAAAGGACGTTCAAGTGAGCGGTGCTGGTCTCATGTTCGGTAAAACTAGCAAAAAATCAAAGTTTTTCCTGCAACTGCTAGGAATGTTTCTAGAACAAAAATATTAAAGATAGAGATTTTTCCCTTTATAACATTTGTTTTTTGAAGATAGATTTTTGAAAGAAGGTCATGCACAATTTTTCGAAAATTTGAGTATTTTTGCGTAATTTGCGTGAAAGTACAGTTGGGAAAGTACCTTTGGTTCTAGCACCACTAGTTATTTGTGGCATATTATATTTGAAACAAGCCAACTCTTAGGATTAGGTATTAACAAGTAAAAAAATTAATACTTTCGTCCTATATGGCCTTTTTTGCTTCCAAAAACCGGGTTCGATTTGTAACATAATTCATGAACCATTATTCCTTTTTTGAGGATTCCTTTTTAAGGCTAATTTGAATGATATTTTAGTGCAAAACCTAAATTTGAAGATTGATAATGGACTTGAATATATTTTATATGAATAAGGAATGTAACTTTTAAAAAACACTGGCAAGAATGTCGATTAAAAGAGCAATTTATTATTGTTAATATACATTTTCTCTAATCATTTCAGATTTAGGCACAGTAATGGACTTCCTACTATTAATTAAAAATGAATCATAAATATATATTCTAAATTTTAAGAGTTATGATGTTTCAAGTTGGGCCAAATGAAAGCAACTTTAGGGAGAAGATTGATTAGATTCATTAGCTTGGAATACGCGTGCATTCGGAAAAGTCAAATAAATAAAAAAACTAACATTCTTAGAAACAAATGCATTAGAAAGTACATATCACAATGTACAATAAACAATAATAAATCAAAATTCCAACTTTTCACAAAAACGTCATTTTGAGGCAGATGAGTACCTTAATGTGGAAGTATTCTAAGTTAAGACGTATCAGGAGAGAATTCCTCGAAATTTGATTATCGGTCGCAAATACGAAAATCAACTTCCATGGTGTGTGACATTTTCATATTTAGGTTTTCACAACGGTATTGAGATATACAATATCCCTAGGGCATTCTCGTTCTCGAAATGTGCAAAACACACATGAGTATATAAATTCTCGACGTAAATTAATTCAAATATATGGACAGTATTTTCGAAATAATTTGTGAAAAGAAAAAAGCTGATTGATTCTGTAAGAATAGTTTAATTTAAAAAATCTAATTTTTATGTTATGGACAAAGAGAATATATTGTTAGAAAAGTTATGACAAAACACGATGTTACGTCGGTGCAACAACAAGATAATGCTCCTTTTGTAAGAAATTGCGCAGATTAACAGATGTTTAAGGACAGTAGATGGCATGGAGATACAAATGGACCGAAAGTGTGAACATTAGGAAATGGCAGTGCTTCGCGTGAAAAAGGCAGAACGATATCACTGGGTGACTATAAGACGCGTGAAGTGCGAACTCTGAATTTTTAGATTTTTTAGTGTCAAATGTGGTTGAAGTGTTTAGTATATTGTGAGCTACATAGTCACATTATGGGCTAAATTATTCGTGAGCAAGAAAATATTTTTTCAATATGTTTATTTCCCGTTCCATTTTATACAATTTTTCAGAATTTATAGAGAACTTTTTGGAGATGTCAGAATTTATGTAATAATTATTGGTAAATATGATTTTGTTTTCATAGTATGCGGAATAAAACTAGAATTTAATAAGTATTTAGTAATTTTCGTTATAAATTTAAAGTTTTAAGAGAAATAATTATTTAGAAATAATATTTTTTATTTGCGGTTTGTAAAATATATATCTTTTGGGAAGTAGCAACAAATTAATTTGTAGGAATATTTAAGTGTGTGGAGTTAACTGATGTATCAGTATTCACAACGCCAAGATTGGATACTGTTTGGCATAAGGAAAGTGAAATATTCTATGTAATTTATGTTTGAAAAGCATTTAATGACATTATTTATAAATATATATCCAGAATATTTCACAATTCAATGAAAGGACGTTCAGTAAATTTTAAACAGTTCATGGAAGACGAAGAGGGTTACAAAAACATTTTTTGTTGTTAATAATTTAAAAGGGTAATTTGTTTATTTAGCAAATTAATGTGTTTTTCTAATTTCCATTGGATTTGAAATATCCCTCAGACAAAACTATTTTCAGTTAAATATATACGCAATTTCTTTACGTAGTATAAAAAGAAAATACACACTTCGTTTGTTATTGCCTTAATGGTTGAAATATTGTCACCAACTTCCTAGTATTTGGGAACTTGGAAATACGTCAGGGATACTAGTATTTAATCAAACTAAAAGTATCGTCCTTGCAATCCTTCGATCTGAGAGAATGTTCATAAACTAATTTCCATTTCGAACTCTCGTCACTTCTATCCAGCAGTACTTTAAACCTGAGCTTAGTCTCCCTAAACCTTAATACACTGCTGCACACAGCGTAATATGAAACGGGAATGTAATTTTCCCAGTAGCGTCGTTGGAAATATATGTTGGAATCAGCCAGTTCAGTTTTCACGGAACATCCTGTTAAATTAAGATTTAACGCCCTGATAGCGTAACGGTAATGAAGACGTATCGCAGATCACAGAAATTCATTAAAAAACGTAAATGAATGACCGCGAACGCCAAAACATCACGATAACGAACGACAATTTATTCACGCGACGAAACAAAAATTTGCCTGTCTCCGCAGCGCACGGTCGGTCGGTGACTTTCCACGCTGGCTCGGATCCATCTTCTCCCGAGAGACTGCGCCTCCGTCGACGCAATTTGTCGCGGACTTAATTACCGAGTCGTTTTCAAGCGAATTAAACAGCTTTCGGCGACCGCCGCGCCGCGCGTGGCCGCTGCCGGAACTCGCTAACTAATCGAAGGCCGTTCGAGGGGCGGTGCGAAGTCGGCGCCAGCGCGGACGGCGGCGAATCGAATAAATTGGCCGGGCGCGTGATAATGGAGAGTTTTCTGCCGGCTGCGTATCGCCCCGTCCCACTCCAGCTCTTCGCAGCCCCTCCACGCGCCGCATTCTACGCTACGCCACACTTCGCCACGTCTCGCCTACGGCTCATCAAGCCTCGTCTCACAACGCCACGCTTCACCTCACCTCGCCTCCCGCAGCCCCGCCACATCCTAGCCTCGTCACACTTTGCTACGCCTCGTCACGCCAATCCTCGCCACATATCGTCAGGCCACGCTTCATCCCTCTTTGCCACACCTTTCGAAGCCTCATCCTGATTTCGCCCCATCCTACCCACGTCACACTTACGCCACGCCTCATCACTCCTTGTCATACCCTTCTAGGTCTCATCCAGCCTTCTGCCTCATCCTACCCGCGTCACACTTACGTCACGCCTCATCATTCCTTGTCACACCTTTCCAAGCCTCATCCAGCCTTCCGCCCCATCATACCCACGTCACATTTACGCCACGCCTCATCACTCCTTGTCACACCTTTCCAGGTCTCATCCAGCCCTCCACCTCATCCTACCCGCGTCACACTTACGCCACGCCTCATCGCTTCTTGTCACACCCTTCCAGGTCTTATCCAGCCTTCCACCCCATCCTACCCACGTCACACTTACGCCACGCCTCATCACGCCTTGTCACACCCTTCCAGGTATCATCCAGCCTTCCGCATCATCCTACCTGCGTCACACTTACGCCACGCCTCATCATTCCTTATCAAACCATTCCAGGTCTCATCCAGCCTTTCACCCCATCCTACCCACGTCATACGCCACGCCTCATCACACCTTGTCACACCCTTCCAGGTCTCAACCAGCCTTTCGCCTCATCCTACCCGCGTCACACTTACGCCACACCTCACCACTCCTTGTCACACCTCGCCAAACCCTACCACGCCCCTCCATACCTTCGCAAAGCTTCGTCACATCTCGTCACGCCTCGTCAGGTTTTGTCTCGCCTCGCCAAGCCTTGTCGTGACTTGCCTAGCCTCCTGCTTTCCAACACCATGCCACACTCCACCACTTGTACATTTTGCCACACCACGTCTCATCACGCCTTGCCACACCTCACCAAGCCCCACCACGCTTACCCACATCTCGCCACATCTGGTCAAGCCTTGCCACGCCTTGCCTCGCCCTGCCTCCCCAAGCCTTGCCACACCATCTTCAGCCTCGCACCTAAGCCACTCCACACCTCGCCACGCGTTTCCGCAACTCGCAAAGCCTCGTCACACTCCTCCGCCACTCCTCGCCACAACTCGCCACTCGAGTTCATTCGCTCGCCCAACCTCGCTGTATCTCATCATTCGTCGCCTCGCTTCACATCGCCTCGCTCCGTGCACTGCCCCATCCCCACATCACCTCACCCTGTTCCGCCCCGTGCCTCCCTGCACTCTGCACGGTGATTCGTGTCGCGAAAATATTGGCGGTGCTTTGATGTGCGAAATTTGGTTGAGAGCTTATTTTCAGGCGACTGCGCGCAGCAAAATATAAAGGGTTGTTTTCGGTGAGTTCGTTTGAAAAATCGCTTTTTTTACTCCACTCATGCGGCCTGAACTTTCGACAAATTTCCATATGTAAGGTATCGTTGTTTAGGTCTTGATCTCACAAGTGACACTAGAAACACAGACCATTTATATATATATATATATATATATATATATATATATATATATATATATATATATATATCTGTGTGTGTGTGTGTGTGCGTGTGCGTGTATGTATTTAGCAATACGCTCAGATTAATCCGACATTTGCCAGCTAACAGTGTTCCCAGGCACAAGTTTTGTTTTTATTTATTATCCACGCCTGGGGGTTGAAGAAACATATGCCGAGCATCACGTATTCCCTTTACCATGTTCCGCATGGCTGGCTTGCCTGAGCTTCTTGTTCTGTCACAAAGAAACTGAGACGATTTGTATTAGAAAGATACCGGTTCAATTTGCACCGGAGCTTATAAACCAAAATTAAAATTCATTGATATTGGAAAAGTGTTACAGGTTGCCTACTCTATATAGAGCATGGCGTATTGCCAACATTCTTATATCACCAATGATATAAAGCCAGAGTTGGAGGCGTAAAAGTAGAATGGTGTGCGCTATTGTTGTGGGTGCTCCTGATGTTGTCAAATGTTGCGGAAGGCGCCGAACTTGAACTTTTTTGACCCCATATTACATTCATTTGGTACTTTGGGACGCTCCGACCTACAGGTTTTGGCGGGAATCCATGTCTTTGTTTTTGTGACGAATGAAATTATGTTGCACTCGAATGCTTCTTCCTTTGCAAATTCGAATTTATTTATTTTCACTACATAAAGGGTGAGTGAAATTAAGACTTCCGCAGGTCTTTTGCGACCTGTCACACTCGATTTTTACTTTCTCGCTACCACCTACGCAGTAGAAAGAAAGGTATGTAATGCTGCACGAAACAAAGGCAAATTTTTGGCAAAACACTCTTATTACAGCGCCCTTATTACAGTGTATCACAGAATTATAAATGTATGAGTAAATCAACGGAAGTTTTGAAACGGCTTTCTTGTGACGTTACAGGTGTTTGACATCTGTGCGGAAAAAACGATTCTCTATCTGAGATAGGATGAATCTGGAGACGAAATTATTTGTGCCATAAGCGGCAAATAGCTCATA
Source organism: Teleogryllus occipitalis (assembly GCA_011170035.1). Classification (NCBI taxonomy): domain Eukaryota; kingdom Metazoa; phylum Arthropoda; class Insecta; order Orthoptera; family Gryllidae; genus Teleogryllus; species Teleogryllus occipitalis. The sequence continues at coordinate 15,434 of BLKR01011228.1, forward strand.
ATCTGTGCCATAAGATGAACTTTTATGAACGATTTCTTATGTCGAAAAGGACGTTTACAGTGCTCAAATACAAAAAAGCATGTGTTCGTGTGCGCTTTAGAAATATCAGCCTACTCCCTTCGGATAGAAGTATCGAGTTAATGGAGGCGGAAATTTTGACCCTTTAAATAACGATAATATTGTTACAATTTGGTCTGCATGAATGTTCTGTCGTAACGGATATTTTTGGGATTTCAACGTAGACTAAACTTTTGAAATTTGAATGTGTCCGGTGCCAGCTATTTTGGGAAAGTAGGATTATATTACATTATATTCAAAAATATATAATATACCATAAAGTACAAACTGGAAGCTCAAAATAATGAATTGGAAGTTCAATAAACCATGCTGTCGTGAGGTTTAATTGTGTAGGCACGCCGCCGGTGAAGTGTCAAAAGCTTAACTCGCCGAAAAATTTATTTTGCCGGGCAAATTGTTTTGCCGGGAAATTTGTTTTAGAGGGAAATTCGTTTTGTAGGAATGTTCAAGATGTCACAATATTAGAGCTGTAAAAAATTCGAGTTATCGGTGAATTCGACTTACCAATGTCAATATATGAAATATGGAGGTTAAATGAATCGTACTGAGAAGTGAATAAGTCATTTCTTGCCACTTTTCAGGAGGAAAGAAACATTAAGTAATAGTCACACATGTTATTTTATCCTGTCCATTTTTTTCTGCGTGAATTCACTAATGAACGTCTAAACACTTATGACGTGATTATTTTCTTCACTGTATATTTTTCTTTGCCTTAAAGAGCAACTGTCCAACATAATAAAAATAATAGTATTTTTGACTTCCACTTCTCCTCATACTGATTCAATTTTAAAAACTCAAAATATCCTCGTTCGTTATACCAGGTTTCCACGAATTATGGTGGATATTGAGATTCTTTACTCATTCCATATTCTAGAGACTTTACCTCAGAGTGTGGAATAATTTAAAAATAAATTAAAAACCAAATTTAGTAATTTTATATAATAATTACTCATTTTAATAATAGTACATATGTTGCACTCGAGGTAATTTTGTATTTATTGTAGTTAAGATTCAAATTTTTGTATTAATTTAGTATTAGTCATAGTTTGTACAAATATGAGTTTTAAATGTAAACTTGATATAAAAGTGAACTTAACAAAACTTAAATATAATCTTAAATGTACCTACGATGATCTGCCACCGGAATCTTTCCCAAAGCAGTAAAGATATTATTATTATTATTATTATTATTATTATTATTATTATTATTATTATTATTATTATTATTATTATTATTATTATTATTACGACGAAACATCATTGCGGAGCAGAGCGGACGAGCCAAGGCCAAGTTGTGTGTGTTCTGGACGGAGCTTCTGCGCAGCGCACGCACTCGGCCATCGCCTGCGCGCGCGCCAGCCAAATAGCTCCCACTGGGCGCCGGGGGAGGGCGGGGCCGAAGTGGCCTCTCGCCGAAAGACGAACGGCGGCGGCGCCGCGCGGCGTCCCAGGACGAGAATACCGCGTTATCGGCGTCCGAATCCGCGCCACCGACCACGCCCCCTTCCCCCGTCCCCACAAACATCGCCTCCGCCCTCGTTCGCAACCCCTAGCCCGAGCCCCCTGCGCCTCTGTTTCGACATCTCCATTCCCTCCTGCAGTTCGAATCCACCTGCGAGAGAGAGGGGACAGAGAGGCGTTGGTGGCGGAAGAGTTTTGAATCCATTGTTGTATGCGGAGATTTTAACATTGATTTTCTGGTCGAATCTTGCGAGAAAGAAAAGTTTCTCAATTTAATTAATTCCTTCAATTTAGACATTACAATTAATGTACCTACACGGATCACACAAAATTCGATGAAGGCAATTGATCAAATTATAATTAACAAAACTACTACTCGATATGAAGTTGAAACAAAAGATTTAGGATACATTGACCACGATGCACAAATTCTTACCATTATAAGAAATGCGATCACTGACACAATAAATAATACACGTATGACTAGATTGTTTACTAAAAGTAAAATTAAATTATTCATTGACTACTTGATGCAGGAGTCATGGGAAGCGGTTTATAATACTGTTGATACAAACGACAAATATAATTCTTTTTTCTCAACTCTTTCAATTCATTTTAACACTTGCTTTCCTCTTCAAAAACGAAAATTAAATATTTCACGGAAAAGCAATTCTTGGATAACACAAGGGATTAGGACATGTTGTAAAAACAAGCGAATTCTTTCTTTCATTTCTAAACGTCATGATGTATCTCAAGATTTCCTTATCTACTTTAAAAAATACAAAACATTGTTACGAAAAGTCATAAGGCAGGCTAAAATCATTAAAAACGATCAGGATATTTTGAACTCAAATAATAAAACAAAAGCAATGTGGAATATAAAAAAAAAAAAAAAAAGAGGCGCGCCGGAACAGCGAAGCGTCTTCTCGGCAAAGGCCGAGGCCCCCCTCTGCCACCAACGCCTTTTTCGCCCCGCTCTCTTGCCCCATCACCTCTCCGGCCAGTCCCGTCTCGTCCCGTCTCGTCCCGTCTCGTCCCGTCTCGTCCCGTCTCGTCCCGTCTCGTCCCGTCTCGTCCCGTCTCGTCCCGTCTCGTCCCGTCTCGTCCCGTCTCGTCCCGTCTCGTCCCGTCTCGTCCCGTCTCGTCCCGTCTCGTCCCGTCTCGTCCCGTCTGGTCCCGTCTCGTCCCGTCTCGTCCCGTCTCGTCCCGTCTCGTCCCGTCTCGTCCCGTCTCGTCCCGTCTCGTCCCGTCTCGTCCCGTCTCGTCCCGTCTCGTCTCGTCCCCAGCCTCGCCGCATCCCCTCCCCGACACCATCCTCTCTGCTTCCCACTCCGCCCCCCCCTCAGTACCACCAAACTCCGCACCATCTCCCGGCCTTACTATCTCTGCATCGATCTCCATTTTCCCCGCTGCTCTCGCCGCTTCGATCCCAGTCCAGCCCTTTGCAACCCCATATTAGCTCGCTCCGCCCCACCCCCATCCCCTTCAAACACCCCCAGCCCCACCGCACCACCCCGCCCCTCACCTCTCCACCCCACCCCTCCCAGCCCCAATTCATTTCCCGCCATAGCTATCTCTGCCTTCACCTCCATTTCGTCCCACCACTCGTTCCACTTCGAGCCCACACCCTGTGCCACCCCGAATTAGCTCGCCCCGCCCATAAGCGACGCCCGAGATAGGGCTGTGAGAGATGGAGCGGGGCGGTCCCTCGAGGACTGTTCGTACTTATTGCAGGAGTACGTTTGGGCTGTTACATAGTCTTGACCTCGCTATTGCCATTTTGTTGTTGCTAGGCCTCTCGGGTTCTATTTTGATTCTTATAATCGTCGACCGAAGGTCGAAACTTCTAAATACTAATGTATTTTACACTCTGTACAGTCTGATGCCTGAAAATAGAGAAATATTTTTGAAATTCCAAAAATGTAGATAAGGAATTATTTTTAAGACAAAACTGCCTAGATTAAAAAACTTATATATTTACATTATCTTGCAGGTGGGAAATGGTAAATGCTGAAGTGTGCCAGAACTGCGTCTGAAAGGACAAGGACCAGTTGGTGAAAGTGGGGTCGGCTTGTCATTTGTATTTTGGTAATTTATACTGAAAATAGGGTAAATTACAGAATCGGGAAATATCTTCTGAGATAAGCCGAGAACACTGCGTTTAGTTTGAGTGATAAAACCGGCATCCAGCGTTAGCAATTATGGCAATTGTTAAGCATAAGTCAAAGAATATGGGGTGTTAGGGCAACCTATTAACAAAGTGTAATATTCCATGCTTGGTGTCATAGCGCTGTGCTAATGGACACGACCCCGAACACATTATGTTTAAAAGGTGTGGAGAGGGCATTGAAAGCCGTGATCTTGCAAAAGGGCGCATGGTCCCACTCTTTAAAAAGATACCGAAGCGTGCGCACATAAGCGGTTGCTGAGGTGCGGAAGGATTTTCAGCATAGACTGGGTATTATTTAAATGATAGTGATACATTTAAGTCCGTGTTTCGAGGTGTATATGTGTATATATATATATATATATATATATATATATATATATATATATATATATATATTAGGATAGCGCCGTAGATGGAAGAATTTTTCAATTGGTAACTGACCATAGTCAGTGGCAAGTAGGTGTTTCATACGAAACACAGATAGGGAAAATTGTGACCGCGTATTAATTTTGTGGGAATATTGGTCTATTAATAGCAATCGTTAAGGACATTCTGGAACATTTTTTAAATTGAGGCAAGGACGCGAGAATTGGTATAACAAGGATTCCATGGACAACATTCTGCTAGTCAGCCGAGAAGCCATCTATCAAGATATTATAGTAAGCTTACGAACTATAATCAAACCCGTACGGTGTTTTAATGTTCTATATTGAAACGTAATTCACATAAAATCAATAGAATTGTAATATATATATATATATATATATATATATATATATATATATATATATATATCAGAATAAATGTTAAATTTTGATTCTTGAAAAGGTTGATTATTTATATTTGTAGCCATCAATCTAATAATTGGTTCCAGTTAATAGAACTTCCAGTTTGGGAAGGGAACACGTCCACATGCAACAGGTAAGGAGTAATATGTTGTAAGTCGAACCCATGATTAAATTGGCAGTAAATTTAATAATTTAGTTTAATATAATAGAAGAGAAGAATACAATTTCACACTACTGAAATGCCATCGTCAATCAATGAGTTTGTTTGGTCAACTTTATTTCTCAAAATCACGGAGTCAAATATTTGTTGGATTATGCTAAGCTTTGCGTAATATTCGATTCATATCGACTGATGTAATGTCTTACGACACGTATTTCTTCAATATCTATTACATTATTAATCATTATTTAAAAATTTATTTTAGAGTTGGATAAAAATGATTGTAATTCTTTTTTCGTGTGGTAGTGTCTTCTTTAATCCAAAGATCGAACACAGATGGTAAAGAAATTCCTCGTATATTGACGTTCACACCTTGACTTTTGACGTTCACACCTTACTTTCACAAATGGGATGATACTTTTTAATTAACTCATTTCCGCCTTAAATTTCATACAATCTTAGTAATGTGCATTTATCTTCCTCCCTAAGCTAAAAGTATTTTATTTCATACGCGAACAGACGTTCCAAGGCACTTGCGTGCGAAAGATAGCTGTGCCTCGTCTCTCTCCGCAGACGAGGGAGTAAATCCCAGGGTGTGGATCTGATGGGGCTGAGAAAAGGCCTCCTGCAACCGACAAGCAGGGAGTGGGGTGAACAGTGGGCCCAAAGATGAGCTTGGAGTTTGAGAATATAAAGATTATTTGATTGGTGCTTTTTATTCCCGGACGTCAACTGCTAAAGTCATTACTCCCGTAAGTGTGGTGCTTGTTATATTTTAGGCGGTGGCGTGATCCCCTTTGCTAGAATGTGATGCCTATATACAAGTCTGCTAGGGAGGGGGTTCTCCAACCAAGGGTCCTTCCTCAGCAGTGCACCGCATCAGGCGGAACAAGCTCTAAGCACCAGACTCTCTCCCGAGATGTGTGGTAATACAGTGCATGTGTGGGTGTGTGTAAGAGGAAAGGAGAAGGATGAGGAACAAAAGATCTCATGAGGTCGTGGACCATGTATTGAGACATTGCTACGGTATTCGCCCGGTTTTATTCGCAGAAGCCACGGAAAACTATCGATCAGAGCAACCAACCGGTAGAAATTTTCTCCAGACAGCAGCTGAACTCCACCTAACTGTTTCTAATGTCGAAAATCTGGCACCGCCGGATATCTAAGCCTACAACTTGCCGGTCAGAAATGATACAGTGATAATAGCTGTACGAATCTAGGATCCATGGGGTTGACTGCTCTGATCAGAGGTTTGTGTGGTTTTCTTAATCACTTCCAGGCGAAGGTCCGAGCAGCACTCTGTGCAATAAGCGGTGAACCGTGAGTGATCTTTCCTTCCTATTCCCTTTCGCTAATCTTTATTATCATCCCATGATTTCCGCAAAACCAGAGGCCGTTAAGTGCTACGCTCCCTTCTTTTACCTCTCTTTATATCCAGCATAAGCTGGCGGGGAGGTCTTGAGAACCTTGCAACTACTCTCCGATTGAGTTACTACGATTTAGTGACTTTCAATTAGTGACTACGATTTAGTGACTATCGGCTAAGACGTGGTTATCCAATCGGAAGCATCGGTATCAACAACTAAATCGTAACGAAGCTCCCGAATAGATATGCTTCAAGACAATTCAATACAATGCCTCAAAAGTCATTGTATTGAAATCGAAGTGTACAAGGGACCAACTCTACGATAAAGAAAAAAAGTTTCGAGATTTCTGTCAAATAAAGAAGCAATTAGCTGTAATTTAATTACGAAATTTTAAAATGCGTTTAGTTGTTTTTAAATGATTCCATCATTGTAATTTTTACAAATTATTAAAAAAAGTAAATAACATTGTATCACCTCATCGTTTGCCAGGGAGCTGATGCGAGGTCTTTGCTTGGGGCAAAGCACCAACCAGCCACTGCCCCCTGTGCTTCGGGCGGGCGTATGTCGGGCACGGAGGTTACAAACGCTCCCGGGGTGTCGTAACTCAGGCGCCAAAGAGATTAGCGCGCGCGGGCACGCCACTTGGGCGAGCCGTTTGTCACGGGGTGGGGGGAGGGCGATGGCGGTGGCGGCGATGGGGAGGAAGAAAGTGAAAAAGTGGTGGAAGGTGTAATTGCCATGTGAGGAGTGGATGTAGCACGTCAGCCTCCTCGCTTGTGAGAGAGGATGCGTTATTTTTTAATGGTGATCGAGGATGTACCGGAATACAGAGTCACAATGGAGGAGGAGGTGGGGGATAAGAGAAAAGGGGGGAGGAGAGATTGGGTGTGCGTATGTCTTAATGTCCGGCTTGGACATCTATCTATGGATGAACACGCTCCCGTCTGCTAGCCATCGGTCTCTCTGACTGTCCATCGATTCGTCCCTGCCTGCCCATTAAACCGTCCGACTGCCTGTCTTTAAATCCATCCTTCTGATCGTTTCTCCGCTCGCCTGTCTAACCTTTTATCCATCTATTCGTGTACTCATCTATCTATGTGACTGTCCGTCGATCCATCCCTCTGGCTCATCCATTCATCTGTTTTACTATCCCTCTCATCCGTCTGTGTACCCGTTCATGGGTATGACTATCTATTCTCCTGTACATCCGTCTGTCAGTCCATCCACCCGTCCATCTACCCATCTGTCTACCCATATATCCGTCCGTCTATCCATCCATGCATCCGTCTACCTGTGCATTCATCAGTTTTTCATTCTATTAATTTCGTCTTTTCGTCCCCCTTTCTGTATCATCGGCCAGACTGCGAATCTATTCTTTAATATATCCGTCTGTCCACCCGGACGATCGCACGGTGGTCCGTTCGCCTACAAGCTGTATACTCGACCAGACGATGCGCAAATTCGTCCAAATCGTCAACTCTTTTTGATTATTTGAACTGTACAATAACTTCTGTTCGCCCGCCCATCCATCTTTCCGTCTCTTGGATCGCTTAACCATAATGCCAATCTTATTTACCTCTTTATTCTCTTCGACTGTATGGTAGTCTCTCTTTATCTGAACTTACCTCCAACCTTCTGTACATGGATATTTTGCCTTTTATATTTTTCGCTCATATAGCCATCAGTATACTCCTGCGTCTGTCCGTTCGTTTCATTATTCACTTGTTACTCTTTGTCTTTTATTTCTTTGATTGCTCAATTGCACTCCCCACTTCTCCTTTTGGCATTTCACCCTCCTAGTCTTCATTTCTTTTCTTTTTTTACTTATTTATTCCTTGTTTTATGTCTCTTTTGCTTTTGGTCTCCTCTTCCATTTCCTGCATATTTTCTTACATTTCTGAGATTATTTAGAGATTATGTGACCAATCTACATGAACACCTATGTCTGCACGTATGGTATATGCAGCTCATGTGGACTTCGTGTGAAATCCGTGCCCTGAATACTCCATAGTTGAACACAGAGCCCCATGAATGCTGCATAGCGAGTTCCATACATTTGATTCCGCATTTAGGCAATTAAATCCCTAGAATTAGAGATCGTCTACATTTCAACCGGCACGCGCTGTAATTTATAACGCATACAGTTGAAATCGAGATATCGGGCGACAAGCGAGAATTGATGACCCGTAATTTAGTTCCCGCCCAGGCACCGCTTACCCTATTCCTCCTAGCGCGATCTGCTAATGTGCAAATGTCGCTTTGCTGACCGGTGGCTATGTACGGCCTGTTACATGTTGACTGGTTTATCCGCGATTGGTCATTTACAGTCTTCTGAAATGGAAGCATCGAAAGAGCAAGGAAATTTATTACTCTTTCGATGAAAGGGCGTGAATGTTTGGTGTGCAAAGGTTGATCCAAAAGTCATAACAATTTTTTTTGTTGCTAGGAAAAATACGAAAAATCTACGGTGTGTCGTTGAAAGTGTGCCAAATTATTCTTTCGAATGAAGCCACCTGATGATGTATGCTGGTCGTTAGCGTACACTATATTTTTATAGGTATGAAACAACACGCGAAAATTCAACTACGATCGGATGTTCAAAATGAAATACGTTAAAACATCAAAAGACAAGTTCGCGCGGCGATCACTTTAAATTTTCGTCAGCAATTAATGGCTAATGACCAATTAATGACTAATTAGTCACCATTCAAGTATTCTGAGGGTCCAATAAAGTTTTAGCATTTGTTTCAAATAGTAATAACGAAAGGAAATCGATAAAAAATGAATAAAACACTTAGTGAGAGTTAGTGATCAGGTACGGGGCTCCAGCATCAACTGATACAGCGTCTGTCACCCGGATGTTCAAGGGTTCGAGACCCGACTGTGAAATAATTCTCAATACTAGCTAGTTAGGTAGGCTGAATTGGAGAAGAATTCTAGAGGCCGGCTGTTCTGATCTGGCGGCCGTGGTTTCTGCGATCAACACCAGGGGAATGCCGGAGTAGTACCCCCCCAAAAAACGAGCCAGGGACCGCGCGCAATCGTTTCATCCTCTTCTTTGTTTTATCATCAGCCCTTACTTACCCATCCTTTTACATGCAGTACACTACCACACTCGTCGGGGGCTTAGAGCTTCTCCCGGCTGAAGACGTAGCCCGCTGGTGGTAGATACCTGATTGAGGATAACCCCGCAAAACGACGTATAGGTTGGCGTGTGACACCGGGAGTGCTGGCGCAGTGCATCAACTAATGTCACTGCAGTGACTCTGATTGGGAGGTCCTAGGCTCTAGTCCCGACAGTGACACGCTTGTCAGTTCGAATTCAGTTGCTGTCTGGAGGAGAATTCTTGAGTTCGGCTGCTCTGATCGTTAGTTTTCCGTGGTTTTGCCGATCAACACCAGGGGATTGCCGGAGCAGTACTCTAACAAACGGGCCACGGCCCGCGCGCGATCTTTCCTTCTTCTTCCTTGTCCTATCCTCACCTCTCTCACACACACTAACATGCACTACACTACCACACATGCTGGGAGACCAGAGCTTGTCCCGGCTGGGGTGGTGCCCTGCTGGTGCGGGATACCTGGTTAAGGACACTCCGCTAGTCAAGGGTAGGCCGGCGCCGAATCTCTCAATCTCTCCATCCAGCGGGGGAAAATAACCGCCACCTCGCGACGAAGAAATATACAATACACTTACGGGACTAATGACCGAAGGAGTTGACGTGCCCGAAATTACTAACAGCCATAGGCGCCAGATATCGAAATCCACCTGGAAAGAACTTTCCCACATCCAGTAATAAAACATGCCCCACACTTCGGGGACAAATGACCATAGTCATGAACGCTCCCGTAAGCTCGACAGAAACAATCAATCAATGAATCAAGCGAGTTGATGTCGAATGTGTCAAACCTGTCCGAGCGGAGCGCCCATTCTCAATAGAGTGTTTTTGCAAGTCGTTGATTTGAGAGACGTAACACGACAATTCTGGGGAGAACTGAACTGCGCATGCGCCGGCATCAAATGACGGGATTTCAATTGACGGTTTCCGACATTCTCCCTGTTTTGTCGTCTACGACAAATGTGTCCCTAACGCACACATTACGTAGTTTTCGCCGCTACCTCTAAACACGAATTGAACACTAACACGCAACAAGCACGGAAGTAATGAAAAATGCAATATCCATATTACCAATATAATAAGGCAGGAACTTAATGGTTCATTTTTTTAAGTTAATTCAAATATGTCAGAAATAAACTAACGTAATAGTTAAGGATTTGGGGGTTATGAGGCTCCCTTGATTTCACATAGGGATCTATCATTCGTTTTACTATCTTGTAATGTTTATAAAAGCAAAAATGGACTCAGAGATACACAGATGTTCGATAAAAGCTTTTAGATCCTGTTAGAGGTACAATTAGTTCCTAGTTCCTAGAGGTCAGTTACAATTAGTTCCTAGTTTTAAAGTATGTTTTCGATTGTACGTCATTTTTCTGAAGGTACGTTAACTCCTACTGACGATAATGTTTACATAATACGACAATGGATTTCCCGTCTTGCAAAAACTTTCTAATGAAAGGCGTATTTTTTGCTTGAAAATTTTATAATTATTATTTAATAAAACAAATAGTTTAATACGAAGTTTTTAATATTATTGCATGGCAAAATGCCATTTAGAGCTACGTGAAAAACTGATTGTGCATTTCTGCCGACGAGAACTGCTATTTAAACGCAAGAACATCCCTAGAATTTCCTAAGATGCATCAATTAAACAGAATATTTCTTCTTGTCATCGCACGTCCATCATGAGTGTTTCCAGGTAGTGGCAAACAATGGACACCTCCCGAAATGTTTGGCATAGAAGAAGTTTAATGTGTAAGTTTAACGCATTATTTCTAGAGGACCAAACATTTATTATTTATCGTCTAGTTCCTAAGTATCCGCATCTAGCGATGAACGAATCGACAAAACAAACCAATCAACGAAATTTAGAGTTATCAAGTATGTTTTCCAATTTTGTGTTTTGAGGAATTGATATAGCTGTTATCACGTATGCATTACATTATTCGAGACTGTTAAGTAATGCGTTTACGTACTATATTATAGTACGGAGTCGAACTACGGGAAGGAAGCTAACTACGTAAAGAGAATGGAAAAAACATACTTTTTATTTAATATGTGCAAGCAATACCAAGAAATAGCAATATTCATCATTTTCGCAAAAGAAAAAAATCATTTAATTACTCGTTCCAGTGGATTTATGGTGCAGTTTGTGCGAGTTGTTAGGTACTACTTTAGACTCCAGCGGAACCGTTCTGATTGACGCTATCTTTACATTTTTCTGTCTTACCGATTGGAGTATATTATGAGTATATTTGGATTGTTTAAGTGATCGATTACTTAAATATGAGTAAACGACCGTGTCTTATGTTATAATCTAGTAGAACGAGCAAATTTCGTATTTCATAACCCTGCACCAGGTGGACTTATGGTCTTTAGGGGTCTTATGGGGATGTGATGACGACTGGGTTAAACAAAATTGTTCACGGTAACGTATTTTCAGGGTACTATTTAATTACTTTTACTTATTCTATTTTGCAATGAAAACATTATTATAATAATAATGATAATTATTATAATAATGCACATACACTTTTTTTAAAATTTGAGGCCAATTCTCCGATGTTTCATGACATACGTACCCACTTAACTGAGTTTTTAGATGGCTCTCAATAGCATAATGGTATTATATTCACCACTGTTTTCTGCCACAAACTCATGCTCTGCTACAAACGACGTGCTAGGCATATCGCATCACAAATGACAAAAATTGTAGAGTTCTAATTATCTAATTACAGTTTAAAAATTATGATTTTCTCAGTGGGAACATTACGTAATGTCATGACGTTTTAAGAAAAATCTGAGCAATTTCGCAGTAAATAACAACACGTATGAACATCCAGGAACCAATGATCTACTACTACTACTACTACTTGTGGTCTGTTTAGTACTCATTACTAACGCTGAAATCTACGTCTCATACGTACCTACTTTATTAATGTATTGTGTAAGGATGAAATTTGCTAAAGGCCAGTTGGCAGGCTTGCGTGTGCAGTAATCTCAAGCTGACTCCTCCCCCATACCCGCAACCTGCCTCGGAGCCTACAGCGTAGACACGTGATCGCAGGGATTTCCATGCCTGATGCCGAACGATCCGTGCTTAAGGAAGAATTTATTTATTTATTTTATTTATTTTTATTTATTTTACGTCAAAAACAGTTCATGACGTGCTATGGGGAAAAGTGAATTGTGTGCACATTTTCAAAATTCTGTGATCCCTACACTAAGTCATATACTACTTAAATTTTAAAAAAACCCTCCCATGTAATAAAATCTATTTTCAAGGATAAATAAGCAATAAATTTTGGCTCTTATCCTTTTTGTCCTTCGGAATAATACTTCCTGCCGCGACAACATGGAAACAATAAATGAAACATGGAAACAATAAACAATAATTCAATGGAAATTGAATAATTGTATTTCCCACTGAATTCTAGAAGACGTGCACAGAAAATGAAGTTATGTCCAGAAGCAACACAAGAGGCTATCTCAGCATTTGCTCAATGGATCAGGTAAACTGGACGAAAAACCTTATCGAGATGGGGAATGAAGGAAAGTGTTGTGGGGAATGGGAAACAGACGTGCCCAGGGGAAGTCCGTGATATGACAGCCGAATCGCATCACCAGAGAACGAAATAAACACAGCATTCTCTCAGCTCATTAGCTCAATGACCTCGGTAACGAAACGAGCCAATCAAGGGGGTGTATCTCGGGCTCACACACCCAACAAGAAAACAAACGCATGTGGTAAAGCGCACGGAAATAAGGAATGGTAATTACAGAATAGAGATATTTACGGAAGAGAAAAATGTACCTAGCTGAAAAGTTTTAAATGAGCTGAAAAACTTGAGAATGCCACACAGCACTCGCGAACTACGCCACTGAGTTTCGTATTGTTAATTTTAAGGAAGTTGGGAAATTACGATGGTGGTAGAATGATAAAACTAAATCAGTTTATTTCACTAAAGATCACTGTTTAAATTCCACTGCTGAAAATAATCTACAAAAAGGGTATATTGCGTTATATATTTGCATTTGAAGATGCCCGTATTCTTAATTAGGAATGAGGCAAAATCATGGATTCTAGCTGACTCTACTACTCGTAATTTTTAATTTTTCTTAATTCTTATCTTCTAATTTAATATACCAACGACCAAGCGAAGTTTTGGCATCTTTCCTTCAAAATAGACTTCTTTTATATAAATGAAAATAATTAGTAAAATTGTTGTGATTAGCAACATATGCTATGCACTTATTAAGAAACTTACGATTTGGTGAATGCAGATATTGCTACTTTTTCAAGGGATAGAATACAATTCCCTCTATCTACTAGTACACTTATTTCGTATGTAGAGGAGGTAACGCATTTATGCAGTAAACCAAATAATCTCAGTCAAGCTGAGAACTTAACCAGGCAGCCGAATGATGTGACAAGCCAATAAAACAAGAAATGAAATTCTATTTTTGGACTTGTACTGAGTCAACCTCAAGCAGTCGACTGCCAGATTTAACACATTGATTTTCCAATAAACCCACCTTGCTATCTCTCAAATGCCAGTTAATTCTTCAGGCTTCTTAGATGAAGGTACTATAAAATATTATGATTTCGTGGGCACAAGTAGGGGGAATATGCGGATTCTGGATCGGAAATGACGTCACTGATAAGCCTTATCTTATCTTATCTTATCTTATCGTGACGTCACTTCCGATCCAGAACCCGCATATGTGTTGGGTGACGTCAGAGGGCCCCGGGACCCGGAAACGCGTCACAGATAAGTCTTATCTTATCAGTGAGTGACGTCACTTCCGGGTCCCGCCTGTGGGGCCCCCGTATCAGCAGAGAAGTGAGGTCACTTCCTGGGGCCGATTGCGCGCGCCCTGGCGGCGAAATGCGGCGGTGAAGGTGGTGGTGGTGGCGCGCTCTGTGAGCGTCGTGTGGAACTCGGTTTGTGCGTGGTGTGATGTCTTTCAAAAACGGGAAGTCTGCGCGAGGTGGATTCGAACCGCCCGGAGTAGCGTTTCCTGTGAGGGGGGTGTGGCGCGCACGCTAGCACTGAGCTACCGCGACACGGCCGAGAAGAGCGTCTCTTGAGTGGGTTTTACGTTACTCTCGCGCGCGCGTGACGTGGCGTGACGTAACGTGGCGTGCGTGCGTGCGTGCGTGCGCTCATGCACACATATATAATTACCATGAAGCGAGAAGCTGCTGCTGCTGCTGCTGCTGCGATGTTGTCACCTCTGTCGTCCACGACTGAATGAGAGAGACGCGCGTGCGCCTCCACCTCCCTTTATTTTTTTTGTGAACCCCCCTCCCCTCCGCGGTGACGTCACTATTAAAAAAAAAAATCCCCCTTCGCTCTATGGATGGACTATGAAAAGGGGGGGAAATCCCTGCCTGGAGGTGACGGGATGATAAATAATGAAAAGGGGGGAAAATCCCTGCCTGGAGGTGACGGGATGATAAATAACAATAACGAAAAGGGGGGTGGGAAACTGGAGGTGACGGGATGATAAATAACAACAAAAAATGTGTATATATTGAAAGAATATATTTTGAAAAAAAATGATACAAATACTTTTTTAAAAAGTTCTTCAGAAAAAATAATTTACATTTTTTTAATTATTGATTTCTAGATGCTGTGCTGCGTAAATCTGAAAACAGATAGTGGAAAAATTAGTACATTAAAAAATAAAAAATTATTTTTATGAACCTCGCTTGTAAAAAAAAGACTACGTACCTCACAGAGAGGGAGACACTGACGGCATTGGATGTTCATTGGGCTCGTAGGCGGGAAGAGTGTTTTCACATGGTGAAGAAGGTAGTGTCTGAATAGATTGGCGTATGCGCTGAACGCGTTGCCGCAGTAGCTCACTTTCGGCTGGTGGGAGAAGACGACTGATCATCTCCATGGTGGCTAAGACACCCAGGTGCATATTGACGATGGCGCTGAAGAAGTCGTTCTCTGGCGAGTCGATTCGAGCTTGGGTCAGTAATGCAGCGCCCACGGCGGCGTCGACCGCCGATACGGCAATCTCCTTCCATATCTTCACTATTTCCTCCTCGCCCTCTTGAACCTTTTTTTCCATTTCATGAGAAACCGCGATGGCGAAGTCACCTGCGGCCTCGGTCAAATGCAGACAGATCTTCTCTTTCTCCTGTTCCATCTTTCTCTCTCTCTCTATTCCAGGATGTTGTCACCTCTCCCGTCCACGACTCAATGAGAGAGAGAGATAGATGTGCGAGCCTCTACTCGCCTCCCGTCCCCCCTCTATATTGCAAACGCTCATCCCCTCCACTACACCCATAGCCCCCACCCATGAACCCCCTAAATGAAGTATCTAATCTAACTCACCCCGCCTGCAGGGTCGAGCGTGCACGCTGAAGAAGAAGAAGGAAAGGACGGACGCGTACACATGATGCGGAAATGACCCCATGGTAGACTCGTAAATTTATCGATCCAATAGCGTTTGTCGTCGGAAACGGACAACGAACGCTTGTTTTGAACAAAGGAATAATTGACATGGGATTTGGACCGAATGATGCATTGTTTGTCGATTCTAGTGTCGTCTCGAAATAAACAGTCCAAATAATTTTGAAATTTATAACGTTTTACGACCGACCGTTGTGCTCCCTTCGCCCGAGAAGAACACGCCCGAGATCGGGTTTCGATGGAGTACATTTTTGGACGTAAACCTACGTAGCCGAGCAGGGGATCGCTTCCGCATTCGTCCTTAAACAGTCCTAATACTTTCTTATTGCGCGGTGTCACGCCAAATTCATTATCTGGACCGAAACAGGAAGTATCGAACCAGGATGGATGCCGATTCATCTCAGCGTACACGCTCGTGGAAGTAGAGAGAATGAATGAATCGGTATCCATGTAAAGAAGATGAAGGTCGCGAAGATTTTTCTGACAATAACTATAAAAAAATCGTACATTCTATGTTTTGAAATTTCCAAAATACAAAATCCCAAATAAATGGGCTTCGCGAGCTTCACCTTCGTTTTACGCAACTCGATCGTCATGAGATCGCCGTTCACGTGATGACTACGTACGAAGGCCGGATCGGCAATGAGACGTCTCGCCCCCCACCTCCCCTCCCACCGATTCACGAGATAAATGCGTCGGTGGTTGCGCACGTCCTCCATCGACTTCCCGTAAATAGAATTATTCATCAATTTATAAAATTTGTCTTCAAAGTCGGAGGACGCGCGCTGTCGACGCGCGTTGTTCAGGTCCATGTACGCGGCAAGCCAAGGTCGTTGCGAAAAAGAGAGAACGCGATGAATTTTCGTGAGTCGTACTCCCAACTCGAGGGCCTGAAGTAAATTTCGAATGTGCACGACGTAACGACGCTTCGGTAGAAGCGTCGCCAGCAACTTGACTTGCCGGCTGCTTTTCGAGTCGGGCGGGACGCGTGTTTCCGGACAGGGCGGCAAATCGCTCAAGCGATCGTGGACCTCGTCAGGGTAGTCGAGATCGACCTCCAAAACGTATCCCCGATCGACTTCAGCGGCCGCCTCTGCGATGTTCAACCGCTCGATGTCGCTTTCCGACATCCACCGGAAGTCGCCCACCGGAAGCGGATGTGACATTGAAAAACCGTACAAGTTGTTCGCATCGACATAAGCGAGATAAGATTGCTTATCACTCGGCCGGAAGCGTTCACCCACAAAGGGGTGATTGGCCTCGGCGTGCCGACCGATCACTTGCACGAGTCCCCCCCGGATGCCCCGCTCGAAAAAGAGAACCATATCGATGTCCGTGAGTAGTTCTAGTCGAACGCCGGTGGTCTTCAACATGGCGTCCCACGAAAGCCCGGGAGCGGTGTAGTAAAACAGAGGATCGAGCCCATACACCTCCAAACACAAATTTCTAAATTTTTCCAAAATATCTGTTTCTAGGAGGACGTCGATTTTCAAATACAAATCGGCGTACTCGCCCAAATTTTGAACGGAGAACGCGTTCCACACGGCCTGCGCGTGCGCGTACTCCGAGTCCGAAACGGGTGTGTCTGAGGCGACTGAAAAAGGCCTCGGGCGGCGGTAACCTCGTTTCGCCCAATTTGGACACGTCGTTGACATAATCGTAGGGGAACACCCCCTTCCTTCTGGCCAAAGCGAAAAGACGATCGTCGGGAAAAGCCGCACGGGTGAATTTCAAATCGGCCGAATCGAGCGATCGACTTAAAGAGTCGAGCGATGCACCTAAAAATTTCAAAGAGTCCAAAAATCGTAGTTCCACTTTCCCGATTTTCTGGGAAATCGCCACGAATCTCTCGTGATTGTGCGGAACCACGCGCAACCCGTCGTTGTTCGAACAGTTCTTTTCGCCCCAGGCCTGAAGGAGAAAATGCCAATCGTAACCGCTCCCGTTGTGCATGATGACGGGGATGTGCTTCGGGGCGGGAAAGTTGACGTTACACGATTGATGAGCCGCGCCGCGAAAGACACCCGAAAAATGATCGTGGTCCCTGACGCGGACGGAATTTGGAAGAAAAGGCCCTTTACAAATGTGACAAAACTCGGAATTTTGAAAACGGAGCTCGTCTGCTTCCTCCATCACGAGGGGGGAAGGATGCTCTAAAAGTTGTTCAACATCTTTCGCGAGACCTTCTAAGAAAGTTAATAATTGTATCGCGACGTCGGGACCGTGAAAGGTGACCAGCCGATTCCGCGACTCATCAAACGAGCACACCACTTGAAGCGCCGCCGAAAAGGGCTCGTGCATTTGATATGGCTGAAGGAAGGATGCGCTCGACGACGGCTCACACGAATGCAAAGGGAGCGTGAGCGCTTCGAAATCCACGTAAACCGCAATCGGGCATCGTTGTTGCCTTTCGACATGTCGAAATTGCATGAAGCGCTCCTCCTCCGCATCCGTCTCCGACGGAAGGATCAAACGTGCGGGGGACCCCACGGATCGGCAGTCGATGTCGTGAGCCTCGAGTTTCGTTTGCGAGTGAAACACGTTTAAACATCTCTCGCAAACAAAAATCCTACCCTTGTGTCCGGAATGTTGAGCCTGGACCAGTCCACTTAAGTTTTTGATCCAAACGTAATGGGACCGTCCGCCATCCCCGTCTATCAGCAAGAAATTGAAATGATTCTCTTTCTTCGTACCCGAAAAGTGTACAGGACCTACGATTTTCCACGATTTGTCGGCCGAATCAAACTCTAGCGTGAAAACGTTAAAGGAAAAAGTGGAATTTTGTCGTTCGAATCGTTTTATCTCGTGAACGGGCAGGGGCCAGGAGATGCCGCGCAAATCGAGACTGTTTTCTAAGTCATCGAAAAGGGTTTGGTAGGTAAGCGTCCGATCTGAATTACAAATTTTGGTGTGTGGTGGCTGTCGTTTGTGAAAGAGAGCCGAAGCCAGTGCCCACAGAAAACATTTCTCGTCTCGATTTCGCACGTTGATCACAGCGTGACGTCCCGCGATGGATGCCGGAAGAGGAAGAAACGAAGAGGCAGAATGAGCGATAGGTTCGAAAAAGTGAGCCGAAACATGAAGGGCGACGATAGAGGCCAACGATTTTCCGGAGTCTCTCTCGGAAAACTCGTCAAATTTCGAATTTAGAGGATTCGCGATGTGAGAAAGGAAAAATTCTGAAATGTCATCACCTCGTGTTAAAACCGCAGCCCGTGTCGAAAGGAAAATGGGCTGCAACTCTCCCACGATTTCGTGTGTCTCGACGTTCTCGTGTTCGATTAAAAACTGACATTCGAGTTGCGCACAAATTTTGAAACAAGAACGACGCGCAGGACCGTTGACGATAAGTTCAAACATTTTCAAATGGAACGGCACACGACACCTGTTCAGAAACGCGACCGGATCCAGGATGTTGTGTGGGGGAGGGGGGTTCAAAATTAAACCGCGCTGTACCCTACCGTCTAAAGACTGTACGACGTCCGTCCATTGAAGAGCGTTTGCAATAACAGAATTCTCCATTCTTTCTAACTAAAAATAAAAAAAATGTCACGTGCTAAAAAAGGAAAAAAAAACAGATCATTTACAAAACGAACAAAAAATAAAAAAAAAATAAAAAAAATAAATCATGATATCTTTCACCTTTTCAACAATCACAGCGGAACCTCCACAAATAGTATATGAACGTGAGCGATACCCCTATGTACATGCATACTACAATAAGGAAAATTGGCACAATCCAATCGCTCATCATGACGCAACAGCACCGAGAGGACGACTAACACGCTCCACGAGGTCGACCCGTGGTTATATATATCAATTCCCCCCCCCCACCCACACGCATTATCCTATCAGCATTCTCCCTCTTCTCCACGACCTCCGGGGAATTCCCCCCCCTGACAAAGTGGGCGTTCGTGTCTTATCACCGTGGCCCCCATGCGCAGCGGGCGGCTCGAGCTACTATCATATCCGTCCGATAGCAGGCAATTCGCGTCTGGCGCACGCCGATAGCGAGGTGGCGTGACCCTCCCGCGCAGCGGCTCGAGCTACTATCATATCCGTCCGATAGCAGGCAATACGCGTCTGGCGCACGCCGATAGCGAGGTGGCGTGACCCTCCCGCGCAGCGGCTCGAGCTACTATCATATCCGTCCGATAGCAGGCAATACGCGTCTGGCGCACGCCGATAGCGAGGTGGCGTGACCCTCCCGCGCAGCGGCTCGACCTACTATCATATCCGTCCGATAGGAGGCAATACGCGTCTGGCGCACGCCGATAGCGAGGTGGCATGTCGCCGATAGCGAGGCTTGTAACTCCCCGGCCCCGGTGATACCCGCACATATATAAATGCGTTGATATCAACATGAAAATGTCATTTCTGGTGAACCTGCTCCTGATACTACTACTAACGATGGCAACCATTCGTGAAATCAACAACACGGAGGAAGAATCTGGCGCTGTGGTGATGTCAACGTCACGAACAAAGAAGCGGAAGACATCGTAAGTATTCAATTCACTTTTTTATTTGTTTTGTTTTATTTGCATGTTCTATGTTGTTTTTTTGTTTTAATAGTGCTGATGAGCAGACGAAATTGGAACTTCTCGAGAGGAGAATGCTAGGTGCAGATGTAACAACAATGGATTTATCTGGAATATTTGATGATGATGAGGATGCTACTTTAGACGGCTATAAATTAGCGTTGTCTACCACTATATTTAACACTGAACAATCATCCTCATCATCATCAGACGTATGTGTAAATGAAAACACAGCGCTGCGACTGGTTGACGATCCAAATTGTCCCGTGTTCATTTATTCACCTCCCAAAGAGACGTAAGTAGAATGAATTACTTTTTTAAATAAAGTTTAAATACGTTATTTTTAAAAATACTTTTTTATTAAGTTTAATACGTTATTTTTAAAAAAATTAATATGTTTTAGTGACATCTGGACCGCTATTGCAGCACGCGCCGAAGGAACCAAAATAGCAAAAAGATGGGAAGATTTCCCTAAAGGCATTGCTTACGCAATAACCGAAGCAAAACGTTATAAATCGGAACGTTTTAATAATGAAAATTATGCTGTAGTCATAAATGAGAAATTTAGTACGTTCCTCCCAACAAGGTATATTTAATAATTTTTTATTTGGAACTTCTTATTTGGAATTTTTAAAAAATTTGTAATTTTAATATTTCTCTTTTGTTTTATAGATTTACATCATTTATTGATCAGATAGGAGTGGAAGCATTCCTATTGTCTAAACCCCATGTAATATATTTCGGAATAAATCCTGCCAATAACGCTTATGTAATATTAATGTATC
>BLKR01011229.1:0-36304 GCA_011170035.1 Teleogryllus occipitalis
ACCTCAGAGCTTTGGCATCCGCTTCAAGAGAATGTTAGGGCGTAATGTCTGTTCACTTTAGAAGGTCTGTGCAGAATATTACTTGCAGATGACTGTTATTTCATAGTAACAGCGGACGTTTATTGCCAACAAGTAACGTAGCGCTATGGCGCGCATTGCCTGAGTAACGGAAGCACCAAAGGCGGATCCAGAAGGTATTTCGGGGGGAGTCATTTTCATTTCAGCCCCCCCCCCTCCCGTCAGTATACTTGAAATAATATTTTTACTTTCTCGCGTACTACTTACGTAGTACAGAGAAACGTATGTTAGGCTGCAGCAAAAACTACGATTTTCGGCAGAAAAATTGGTATTGAGGATTCCTGATACTCCCAAAGTGGACAATTCTTGTTCTTGTGCGTAGTTAATTATTTCCTCTAATACGTTGTGTAGTCAAAATTCAGGTTTTTGGGTCGTTGATAACGGAAAATTAGTTTGCGGCAAAACAGCTATGCCTCTGTCCGTCCTTCCGTCTGCGATCAACGATAGATATTAAACCATAGGCAAGATTTTCACCAAAATTTGTATTTCTCAAGCAATCTGATTAATGTCGTGGCCCTTCGAATTTGAAACGGACATTTTGATTTTCAGTGAAACATTTCTTTAATCCTCTATAACATTTTCAATAACATTTTTTCTAAAATATGGCTTCAAATTTTGCTTATTTTGTTTTAGATACAGAAACGTACGCTCATAAAAATGGCGCAGAATCTTCTTTCGTTGAACTCTCTGAATCGAAAATTGCTTAACTGAAACATTTTTCGGCACGTGCTACTACAATGTTTAAGATAGATATTTGTTCTTAAAGAAATATGTTCATTGAAATTAGATTTTTAAATGAGGTCATGTACAATTTTTCTAAATGTGAGTATGTGCTGTTGTATCCCCACTACTTTCTTTACGTTTCCCGAATTTGTTGATTTTTATTCGTGCATTTCCTTTGAGGTCCACCTTAGGAGAGTAAGTTCAAATTAAGTAACTGGTATTCCAATTTCCACGTATTGTACACTTTCAGGTTTTTTTTCTGTACGTACTGTACACTTTCAGTTCCTCTTTATCACAAACAATGTAATCAAAAAAACATTTGAAAATGAATGTACGTATATTGAGGATTGTTTTGTTATATTTTGTTTCCATTGAATCATTATTGATAGCATGAGAAATAAAAATAAAAAATCGGTCGAAATTAGTAAATTTCTCCCATATTATGAAAAGGTAACACAAGGCAGCAGCCCCTAAAGTTTAGCCGGCGCTACGGTAATGGGTGGTAACACAGGGATATTATTCAACAATGCTCGATATTTAGGGTTGAAATGGGAAAGGAATTCTACTTTTTGAATGACAAACCCGTCCGGTCTAAAGTGGATACTCTGAAGATGTATTAGAAGTGCGATCAACTTCCTGCGACTTCTCCTGAACTGCGAGTAGCCTTCATGCAAGACTGGATGCTTCACACTTTCAGCAGCTGGATATTTTGATATAAATGAGAAATGACTTATTGCGCTACAACTGCTGCTGTGGGAAATTAGATGCTCTATTAAGCTCTCTGAAATATCCTGTGGAGTCTCAAGGGCGTAATGGAGGAGTTAAGTAATTCAAACGCCTTTGAAATAACATTGAGAGAAACAGCAGTAATTAATGGCTCCTCGTAATGTCTATCGACCTGTGTCACGTGTGCTTTGTTTAAAGGGAAACTCAGCATTAGGAGCTGAATCATGTCCATGAACATCTTCGAGATATGCCAATCTTCTCTAAGTATTGCATACCTTCTTTCTCTCAAAACCTCCCAGGGCTGTTTCCGTAATAGAAATTTCCTTCATCAGATCTCCTGTCATTACTTAAAGAGAGATCGTCGGTCTACAGGAAATTTCAATGACAGATTTCGCGGCAGTCGATGAGAAACTTCAATGAGGATATAACCTTTAAAGTTCTTCGATCCTTGTTGGAGGTGCAGAAACCGCCGCCAGAAGAAAGGGAACGCATATTTTGCTCCTCCTCGTAAATGAGCGGACTTTATTTGCAATCACCGCGAAAACGTGTTAATGAGAGGGACTGGGCTACATGGCCAACGTAATGACTGGGTATTATTTGCGGCGTAAAATATGACGCGTAATTGGGTAGGGAGCCCAGCGCCCGCGCTCCATTTCGACCGCGCTCGTTTTCTTCTCTGCTTCCCGCCGCCCGAGCAGGCTTCTCCGCTGGGCTGCCCGGATGACAAAATGCATTAAACCTAACGGAAGATCCGATCGCAACCGTCTTTTTCTTTTCAAAAGCTTTCGTACAGGGTGGAGCGTTCACTTGTCGATGTTTCCTGGAAGGGTTTAATTGACAGTGAGAAAAATATGTTACAATGTGACGTTATGGGCTGATTTCATTGTGCAGATTACAAAAAAGGAGTGAAAGTGAGTGAGGAGTAAATGTCGTGTAATGAATTTCAGTTCAAATACGAACCTAAATGGAACAGGAAGGTTTGTAAGAGGGGAATACAAATTGCAAAAGTCGCGGGGTCTCGCAACATTTTCCTTTAAAATGTGTGCTGTAATAAAAAAAACATTTCTGATTAAATTTAGAAGAAAATTGTTTTTTTTTTCCTCATGAGATCATTAACTTATATTCCTGGTGTAACATCAATTTTTTCAATTTTCCACACAAAGCTTACCTTAAGTTATCAACAAGAAATGTCAAAATAATTCTCTCTGCGTTTAAACATTGTATATAACAACTACATTACAAGTATTTTCTTGATCAAATTTAATAATATGTGTAATAAAAATTACTGTACAATAATTTGCGCATCATCCTGTTTGCACCAAGAGATAGAATTCTAGAAAATAAAATTTCATTACATAACATTTCCACGACGTGATATGTCGCACAAAAGATATCTCAATTTTGAGGTATGAAACTGGTAAAACTTATATGTTAAAATTTTGCGATAAAACTACAAAACGTTTTATTGATGCAACTATTAATTTTATGCCATGCCATAACACAAGCTGTTGATATTTGAAACTAAAATATATCTTCTAGTTAAAACTCATAAACGTCCATTTTCTACTTTAGAAACTTTGCTAAACCTCTACATCTCTTTGTCGTAAAAGAAGCGTTTTCTCTTTAATTTTACTTCAATTTTCTTCGAATGTCTGTGATAATATAACGGCTTTAGTATTAAATCCCAAACTGTGACAAGATAAGAAAACTCAAAGTTTGCACAAAAAACCTACATAGTCTTAGTTAATTATTTTTAACATAAATTATAAAATTAATTTGTAATTTGACAGAAATTACAGGATTTTCCGATTCTTAAAACGAACGCAATTAAGAAATCTTGACTGCTTCCAATGCAGTATCCAAAAAACGTTTGTACAGAAAGGCTCGATCATCACAAAAATACGTATTACCACAAGAAACATAGAAAATACAAAAATATGACAAGTTAATAAAATGCTTGTATAATGACAAATTAATAAAATGCTTGTGTAATTATAGAGAGATGAAAAAATACATTGGAAAATATCTGGTTATACATCTATAAAAGGTTGTCATAAAGAAGAGAATGACCGACTATACATTAAAGTATTCTTGGTAATACAATCTTGATACAACACTTATTTTCACACTCCACGCTGATGTGAGTTCTCATGCTTCCGAAGCGTTTGCATCTTCGGGTGACGTAACCATACCCAGGGTCTGGTTAACTAAAAGAACTCCACACGTGACAAAATGCGCAGTAGTTTCTAAAATTAAGCTACTTCACTTTCCTGATTGAGACGAAGTCATCATCTTCCTTTCATGGGTTGCACGAGGCAACAAGAAAACTCAAATACACTGAACTGCCGAAGTGGAAGACTGCAAGGTTTAAACTAGTGGTACTACGACACCACGTACTTTGTCACATTACTTGCAACTTTTGCAATGTTTGAAAGTTCATAGATCTCAACGAAAATGAGAACGTCATTTTTAAACGTCATTCGCTTTATTTCAGGGGAAACTTTAAAGAAAAGTTTGCGTTTTGAGAAAAATAATAAATTTACGTTACTATAATCAACTATGCGAAAACATGGATAAAATGTATATATCCATATTTTAAGACCTATTTTTAGAATAAATTTCATTTGGGAAAAATCTGTTATCAATATTATAGTTTTGCATTTTTAAATTTTTGCAATTTTCGAAAATACAAAGAGATCGCCGTCATTGAAATCCACGTCATTCTTTTATGCGTCGTGTAGTCTATCTATGAATGAAACTGAAAGGAAAAAATCAGGTTCATGTTCTTAAAGTATGCAAGGGAAAGTTCGAGAACTTCCTTGTACTCACGAGAAAAATCGAACGGGATGAAAACGGGCTATGCCCTTTGCTTAAAGGGCTATGCCGCTTTACATAAAAGGCCTAGGACAAGTTGTACGCGGGTTGACTTACGGATACGTCCAATCTTTTTGCTAAATGAAGTAATATTTCCTCTAACACATTGTGTAGTCATAATCCACGATTCCTGGGTCCTTGCTACCCCAAAAACGTCTGTCTGTCTGTCTTTCTGTCTTTCTTTCTTTCTGTCTGTTTGTCTGTCTTTCTGTCTGTTTGTCCGTCTGTCCGTCTGTCTATCCGTCTGTCTGTCCGTCTGCCTGTCCGTCTGCCTGTCCGTCTGCCTGTCCGTCTGCCTGTCCGTCTGCCTGTCCGCTTTCCGTTCGTCCAAGCCGTCTGTCCGTTCGTTCGTTCGTCTGCCGTCTGGGTCTGTCCGTCTGTCTGTCCGTCGGTCTGTCTGTCCGTCTGTCTGTCTGCCCGTCTGTCTGCCTGTCTGTCTGTCTGTCTGTCCGTCCGTCCGTCCGTCTCTCCGTCCCTAAGTTTGTCCGTCTCTGGTCAACGGCAGCGCCGAAACCGCTCGGATGATTTTCTCCAAAATTGATATTTCCTCACCGATCTGGTCGAACTCGAGGCCCTGAGAATTCAAATGCTGGTTGCGTAGTTTGAACTCATAGTCGCCTAAGTCAGACCGCAAAAAAATGCACGAGCAATAATAAACAATTGGGGAAAATGGATTTAAAGACATCAAAATTAATACAAATATTACAGCAATTACAGTTTCTTTAAAAAATATAATTTGTATTCCATTCCGTTATTTAACAATTTTCACTCCTCACTGTAATAAGCAGGAGGTAATTATTTTAATACATTAAAGTCAACTTGCTCTCTGAGTTGAAAATATTACAAATTATAAACATTATGAAGCGTCACGTAAATAAGTAAGTGCCGAACTTTTATTAGATAAAAACCTTCTATTAGGCTACGCGAAAAAAGTGAAGAACTACCATGGTGAATAGTAACATTCAATTTCATCCATGCAAATTATGCAGACAAATTTCCTAAAGCTAAATTTCACTTTAACGCGCCGATTATGAACCTATATAGTAGATCCTAGACTCACAGTCATAGAGAATTCATTTCCCTTTCTAAATATTGAACCGAATTCCAGTTTCAACATTATCACGATGTATTTTATGATCTTGTGATTTTAAACTTATTTATTTTATTCTTATTCTCTTGAACTCTTTTGTCTTGTCTTTACGATTGTCCTAATTGCTGCTTAGTTTGCTCGCTAAAACTATTGTCATCAGTCTTGCTAAACATTTTATTTCCATTATTTCTTGTGGTTATAGATATAATCATCTGAACAGAATTCATTACCATTTTGCCCAGTGCTTCAGCATGTTTGAAAATCGTCGACTCCAACTACCAGGGCATCAGATGGCACACAATATTGCATTCTATTTACATATATTCGATTCCATTGGTTTTTGTTGACGTGAAAGAAAAATATAAAATAGTCTCCTAAGATTGTGCGGTTCTATGTAGTCAACCTTCTTCGGTCCAATTCAGGCAACTCGTCCAAATATCGTAAACAGATAACTCTGTACGACTTCAAGAGTAGCATTAGCCTTACTATGCGTCTGCGGATGCTGATCAAGTATCATTTTTACGTGTAGCATGAAAGAATTACTTCGTTGACGTAATGGCTCACGATCATAGCAAAGAAGTCAAGGTAAATACTGTAACATTAATCCTGCTCATTAAAATGACTGCTTGACTCTGAAAATTGACGAAGTCCCATTGAACATTCAAAACCATTAGAGTCAACTTGTATGATTTATATGCTTTTGCGGTAGAATTTAGGTGACGCTCAAAAATGGGCAACTTTTCCCTATAAATTTAA
The DNA here is from genome assembly GCA_011170035.1 of Teleogryllus occipitalis. Lineage (NCBI taxonomy): Eukaryota > Metazoa > Arthropoda > Insecta > Orthoptera > Gryllidae > Teleogryllus > Teleogryllus occipitalis. Next base: position 6,248 of record BLKR01011229.1, read on the forward strand.
TGATTAATAAATTCTCTGACTACTTCACATTTAACGCAAAAGTACTCTCCTTTTGCACTGAAAGTACTTTTTAGCGAAATTTCATAAAAATATTTAATCGATTGTTAAGTCTAATTAATTGTGACAATAAAATATTAAATCACTTCAATTTAATTTTAGTCCCTTTTATCATTCATGGGGAAAACACATCATGTTGCAGTGTGCCATCATTTCAATAGAATATTCATGGATTTTAGCGAGCTTTCAAGGAGTGTAGCAGTTAAAACTCTTGAATACGTATCGTCATCTCTTGATACTTAGGGAAATTATGGTGTTTACAATGTTTGTAAAAAGTCGTGAATGTACGCTGTTTGCAAGCATTAACGTGTACATGTTAATATTTTTATTATTAGAGAATTGGATCTGTATCAATAAGTTATTTAAATATATTCTTTTTCTATATTATGCAGTAGGCAGAATTTATGTATATGAAATTCACGAAAAAAAGTAATTGTAATATTTGGTCATAACACTATTCAGTAAAGTTCACTAATTCCGTACACTAATACTCCATTCTTTAAACGTAAATGTATCTTTAATTAGTCCCCAATACTTTTCGCTCTGGAGAATGCCCGTTCTGTCGGATGTAAAATGAGAACCGGTTTCCGCCCAAGCGTTTCGTTTCTCCCAAATGGGAAATTAAGCATTTAGTTATAAAAGCACTCGGCAGTTTTACCTGGAAACGGTATTTTAAAAGGAATGCCAATTTCCCAAAAGGCGTTCACTCTGTGATACACAAATTTTGCAGGAAACGATTCTGTAATAGGCTATACGTGAGATGAAATTGTCAGCTCAATTTATCTAATTGGTTCTATTGTACATTTTCGTTGCTTTCAATTCTTATTATTAGCAGCAAACATTTTCCGAGCGTCATTTCTTACAAGTATTGGAAGACTGAATCTCCGTGTCAAATGCAAAAAATAATAATAGTTTTTGTTAATTTTCAAGGCTTAAAATTAATTTTTTTCTTAATTCGTTTCTTATGAATCCGTTGTTCGTTTATGGATACGAGGAAATATACAATAATAAAAGGGAGTGAGAACGGCTTAATATGTGTAAAGTTTTCCCTGATATTTATTCCACGAGGGGCAGAAAAGTTTTAAAAGACATTTTGATCGCTGAAAAAGTGTATATGGCCACGATCATTTCCTTTTCACTTTCTCGCCATGATACGGACGCATAAAGAAAGGGGAAAGAATTGTAATGTTGCGGAAAAAAAACACGTAATTTTTTACCCCAAAACTCGAATTGTGGGGTCCTGGTACCAAAAAATTGATAAACCTTATAGTAAATTATTCCATCTAATACATTATAAAGTCAGGATTCACGTTTTGAGAGTCGTTGATATCGAAAATCGATTTACGGATAAACATCTGTCTGTTCGTCCCTCCCTTTGTGCACAATGCTAGTGCATAAACCGTTCGGACGATTTTGTCAAAAAGTGATGGTCCGTAATCGATCTGAACAAACTCAAAGTTCTGTGAGTTTGAAACGGATATTTTTATTTTAGGGGGAACTTTCAATGAAGCCTCAACAACATATTCAATTTTTTTTTCAAATGTGGCATCAGTTGGTTTGATTGGACGTTTTCCTCGGATAACTTAAAAACACTTCAAATATGCTTAAAATCGTGCAAGTCTTATTTTCGTCAAATCTCTGAATTATCGAAAACTGCGAAAGTTCAAAATTTGTTCGGCGTTTTCCTACAACTACAATATTGAATATATATTTTCCATATGAAATCTTTTGTTCAAAGACAGTTCTAAAAATAAATTTATTTACAGATTTTAAAAAATATGAACAGTTTTATGGGACTTTTTAGTGAAATATAGACAAATTTTGAACTATTTTCTCAAAAAACGAGACAGAACATACTTTCATTATTTCTAACTTTTGCCGTTTTCGAAATTTCAGCAGAAACTATCCATTAGAATCGTGGAAACTACCCACTAGAATGATAAATCGTACGAATAGTTAATATATATTTGACATAATCATTTTTTATTTCACAATAAACAAAACAAACATAAATGCTTACTATAAAAGAGGAAACTAAAATCAACGCCAAAGTAGCGTAACATAAATATCCTATAGTCAATAAACGGATCTAAAAAACATTTACCATGGTGTGTGATTACCGTAAAACCACTTACTGTGCGTCTAGATCGTCAACTTCTGTGAACTGCATGGCAAGAAGCAGTAATGAAAGGAACTGCGGGGTGATTCAGTAACCCCAGGTCTGGTCAGATTTCATTTACGACGAAATTTCTCGGAACGCTCAGGAAGCGGTCATGTCTGTGAATAAAACTTTCCTCAACAGGTATTGAGAAGCTTGAAAGGTTATAGACATATCTAAAAATACAGTGGACCCCGAAAGACTGCCGGTGTAATGGTGGTGTAATCGTAACGTGACTAGCGTATTATCTCTAAGGATTTTGAGATCGAATCCCAGAGCAGAGAAAGTGTCTGCTGGTTAGGAGTATTTTTTGCGAATTCTGTTAGTATAATTTTGTATATCCGTTACAAATAACGCGAGAAAGTGTGTGCTATTGTAGCACTCCTAGTTTATGTTATATACTCGTAACATGTTTATAAATTAGTGAGGAGGAATTTGTTGTAGGTTCTATTTTGCGTGAACTTTTCATCAGATTTCTTCTTTACGAACGACAAATCACATGTCCATACTACGATGTTGCCACGTAGTGTATATTGTGAATGACAGGATGTGCGCATATACATACAATAAAACATGTCAGTATAAAATACCACATTTAGCAGTAAATACAAAATTAGATGTATAGGTGTATGTGTAGATGTATAATATGATCGAGAAATTGTTGGAGTGAATGGCAAGGGTACCGCGTGAATCCTGAGAAAGCATTCCGAGAAACCACTTTGTCCACGATAAATCCCTCATGGGACGACAGGAATTTGAACTCTGATACTGAGAGAAGTAAAGTTAGGGCGTTAGCCGTTGCTCTGCGGCTCGCTCCAGGCAGAGTAGCCCAGCGAGCGTGCACACAGGTGTGAGAGGGCGGACGAGAAGGCGCGCGGCCGGCAGAGATCACGATCCACAAGTAGATAAGCCCTCCAGCAGGCGCCGTGCTCCGCGTCCAGTCATGTAAATCAATAGGAGTCCGCTCGACGGCTGTAACGGGGCTTCTGCCATTAATAATGCAAAGTGACGGAGCGGCATTAGCCAATACCGGGTAATAAGCAGTCCAAATAGTATGACGAGAAGCATGGCGACGTGAGCGGGGACGTGGGAGCTGGATGTGACTTTAGGCGCGTGAAACCTGACTAGCCAGCTTTGCACGTTGCCGCCTCAGGAACTGCCATCGCAGTCACTTCCGCCAGCACTGCGGCCATTCCCCCACTCCCATGAGCTCTGTGCTACCACACCACCGCCGCGCCGTCTTCATTACTGCCAGCGCCGTCATCGCCGCCATCGTCATCACCACCATCGCTTCATTCGTCGCTCCGCCGCGCTTGTTCGTCCTGGCGTACATGGAGAGCTGATCAGTTAGGCACGAGTCCAATGCACCGCCTGGCATCTCGCGCTCACTTTCCTCCCAGTGCATCTCGTTGCCTCCAGTCATCTCTGTTTCGTCGTTTCTATGGGTCTCTCCCTCAACATGAGCGGCCACACCCGTCTGAGCGGTCTGCTCTCTGTGCTGCTCTTTGGATGCATCTTGGATAGGTTTTTGGATGAGAACGTTTATTCAATCATACGAAACTTTAGCTGGACAACATTACCCAAGAAGTTCAAAACAACGCCAGAATTACAGAATAAAAGAAACAAATTCGGGTGGTATGGAATGATACTTTAACTCAGATTAATCATAGAATGGTTGGGAATGCATCAAATAATTTTTTTATCAAAATAGGATGCATGGGATATAATATTGCAACATACTATTGTTTTGGCTACAGCGTGCTAGTGATTTTACAATACATACTTTCTCGCATTATTTCTAAATCTGCAATTTGTGAAAAATTCTGAGTGTTGAACGAAAACGAGACCTGTGCGCACCATTTTTTAACGTCCCTTGTTTTGTATATGGGGACAATTTAAAGACAAAATTTGGAGCGTCTTTTAAGAGATTTTCTCGAAAGTCAAAAAATATTCATAACTGTTTTTAAAGAGTTGATCTTTAAGAACAGATTTTCTTTATGGCAAAAATGTTTATTTTTAACTTTCTAGTTTTGAAATTTAACCTTTTTGCAGTTTTCGAAAATACTGATGGTTCACCGGAAATAAGACTAGCACAACTTTTTACCGTCCCTTGTTACATAAGAAAAAAAATTGAAGCTATTTTTGAGAAAATAATTGTTTAATATTTTTAATTGGCCTATATTTCATACAAAAAGTTTATCTTGTAAATTGTAATTGTAGAAAGATACCGAAAACATGAACTTTTGCACTTTTGGAAAAATCAGATATTTGTATGAAAATGAGATCTGTTCTATTCTCTTAAGCATCATTTACGATACTTGAGAAGATTTAATAAAAAAAATGGAGCCATTTTTGAGAAAAATGTGAAAATGTTGAGGTTTCATGCAAAGTACCTCACAATATCACAATATCCGTTTCAAACTCTGGGGGCCTTAAGTTCTTTTAAATTGACGAGGAATATTTATTTTGGAGTAAAACGTGTTAGACGCCAGCTTTGACCACAAATGGAAGTACACACGGACGAATGGACGGACGGACGGACGGACGGACGGACGGACGGACGGACAGAGACGGACAGAGACGGACAGAGACGGACAGAGACGGACAGAGACGGACAGAGACGGACAGAGACAGAGAGACGGACAGAGACAGAGAGACGGACAGAGACAGAGAGACGAACAGAGACAGAGAGACGGACAGAGACAGAGAGACGGACAGAGACAGAGAGACGGACAGAGACAGAGAGACGGACAGAGACAGAGAGACGGACAGACAGAGACAGACAGACAGAGAGACGGACAGACAGAGAGACGGACAGACAGAGAGACGGACAGACAGAGAGACGGACAGACAGAGAGACGAACGGAGAGACAGACAGACAGACAGACAGACAGACAGACAGACAGAGTTTTGCCGTCAATCGATTTTTCTGCATCAAAGACCCACAAAACATGGATTCCGACTACACAACTTCTTAAAGAATGTAATTTTCTATACATAGAAACAATATTGATCCAGTTTTTCGTTATCTGAGCCTGGCAACAAGAGTTGTTTTTCTTTCGGGAAATCACCGATTTCCGGAGCACGATTACAATACTTTCTCTCTCCTTCGTCTTTCTTCTCGCTAGAGAAGGTATATCAGGATGTATTGACTCCCAAGACGTCTAGGTTTACACATACGATGGGAAGAAAGGGGCGGACTAATGACTCCCGTTGTAGGCGATCGAACGGCGATCGTGTTTCGTAGACGTCACAAGATAGGGCATCGACCTCAATGGAGAAGTTGGTAAAGTGCCAGCCTCGTGTGTCGGAGATTCGTGCCTTCACACTTCCGCGATGCCGATGTGTTTTTAACATGCAAAATCTACTGGTTGTAAGAAAACTCTTGTGTATAATTTTAGTTAAAAGTATCTTGGCTCGGGTAGTATTCTAAAATGTGAAGTTACTAAATGTTTACATAGTATCAGGTAAGCGAATATCTTATAGAAAGTGAGTGGCTATATGATAGACTCGCATGGACATGTTTCATGTTCGAAAGATCGAATACCGTTTATTATTATTATTATTATTATTATTATTATTATTATTATTATTATTATTATTATTATTATTATTATTATTATTATTATTATTATTATTATTATTGACTAATAACTTTTGAATTGTGTTCATTAGGGTTAATTTTTATTTATATATTTATTCATTGGTACCAAAGGCGGTCGAAAAGTTTCTAGTCCATGACCGTTACCGCTATGTCTCGTATAACTGACGTTAACCGCTTTTATTAGGATTCTTCATGGATGTGTATGACAAATGTTGCGAACATAGCTGCGTTAATTTTTGCCACTAGAGTGCGTTGAATGTCATTGTATAAGTAAAATGGGGAGTAAGGAGAGAATCAAGAACGGTGTCGTCATTGAATATCTTCATTTGAAGGGAATGTTGTCGAAGGAAATTGTGGAGAACATGCAAATGGCACTTGGAGACAGTGCTCCGTCTTTTAGGACATTTAAAAATTGGGTGGCTAACTTCAAACGAGGAAGAATCAGTGTGGAAGAGTGTGGAAGTGCTCCAAGGAGTAGAAGGCCTGTCACCGTCGCCACAGATGAAAAAGTGACTGCAATTCACGATGTGATAATGCAGGATCGCCGAACATCATTGAGGTCACATTTGGTATTTCTCATGTGCTGGTACGTGGCATTATTGTGGACATTTTGTGTATGCGAGAAGTGTTTCCTCGATGGGTCGTGAAAGTTCTGAAAGCAGATGAGAAAAGGAAACGTGTGTTGTGCAGTGAAGAAACACCTTTTTGAAGCAGATGAAGACGCTTTTCTTAAAAGGTACGTACTTTTCGTAACAATGGACGAAACGTGATCCTGAGACAAAGCAACAGTCTCAATAACGTAAGCATCCTTCAACTTCTACCTAAAAAAAATCATCAGCAAAAATCGGCCAGGAAAGTGATGGCATGCTCTTCGCGGATGTAGAAGGGGAAAATTATATAAGATTTTCTGCTGAACTGTGTAACTATAAATACATTTGACTATTGCACCCTCCTGCGACATTTGAGAGAAGAGCAAAAGGAAAAAGCCGTGGTGAGCTTGCGCCTGATGGTTTGGCACGAGGCAACGCACCGGCACACAAAGCCTTCGCAACCCAGGAAACTGTATGACTGTGGGTTCGAATTGTTACATCATCTATCATATCAACCTGATTTGGCTTCTTCAAACTTTTTTCTTTTTCCAAGCCTCAAAAAGAGCCTAAAAGTACGGCGATTTGACCATGATGATGCAGTCAATTGATGCTGTGAATTCCTGGTTGGACTCAAAACCAAAAAGGTTTTATTTGAATGGTTTGCATATGTTGTATGATCGTGTCTGCAAATGTATTAGTGTACAAGGTTATTATGTTAAAAAATAAATTGGCATTATGAAATTTCTTTCATGCTTTCATTGTTCGGCTAGATACTTTTCGACCATCCCTCGTATATGGGGGAACTGCAGAGGCTATTGAAAACCCTGAGTGGTCTACTTAATAGACATAAACGCTAATGATGAAGTGAATGTTGATGGAAATACGGTAAAATAAGAGGATGGATTACACGTAAACCCCAGAAAACCTGCTGTGAGTTCTCTTTGTTCAAGACAGTCTTCCTATAGATTGGATCGATCCCGGACCCAATGTTGGAAGGCGTCTGTACTAGCCATTACACACCGACCCACCCATCCTCTCCAAACTGTGTACATGATGCACTAAATTTCATTTGTAATTTGTGTTACATTGCCTCTGATGCTATTTTTATATTCTTTTGGTGATTTTTGTAGATCATCCTTTACATGACATTATTTCACTGCCGTTACATTAACTCGCACATTATTAATATTTACAGACGTAAAAATATTATTATTATTATTATTATTATTATTATTATTATTATTATTATTATTATTATTATTATTATTTTCCTTTCTCACGGTGAATGATCTTGGGTTCCGGCAGTAAACGAAAATCCACACCAGGTTGCACCCAGCTTCCTAAGGTGTAGATTCGGTGATCTATTTGGTTCTACAACACCTTGCGCAAAATGTGCGCCGTACCATAGAGTACGATATCCTGGATTTCATAGCACTTACTGCAGCCTGGGATCTTAGTCAAGTGGTTCGTAAGATCTTTAGGAATTGCGCCCAGAGCGCCTATTATTACTGGCACAATCTCTGTTCTCACATTCCACATTCGACTGACCTCGATTGCAAGATCTTTATACTTCAGAAATTTCTCAGCAGACTTTGCTGTTACATTTCCATCACATGGAATAGATACATCAATGAGGAGACATGTTTTTTCCGCCGTACTGCGTATCACTATATCTTGTTTGTTAGCCATTACAGTGCGATCGGTGTGAATCTGTTGATCATACAAGATGGTGTTATGCCCAGCTGTTGTTACTGGTGTAGGTGTGTGGTTATACCATTTATTGCTTATCTCTGGGACATTCATAGCTTTACTTACATGCCAGTGAAGATATGAGCACACTTTATTGTGTCTTTTCAGATATTCATGTTTAGCCAGAATTGGACATCCTGAAACAATATGATCAACAGTTTCAGACTTCTCTCCGCACAGTCGGCATCTGTCTTCCTGTATTGTCTTCAATATGACCTTCTCATAATGGCGTGTTCGTAGTGCCTGATCTTGTGCTGCTATTAGGAATGCTTCCGACTCAATTTTCATTTTACCTCTCTTAAGCCACGCATGTGTTAGCTCATCATTAACGTTCACATTATCGAGACGAGCTAAATATTGGCCATGCAGAGGTTTGTTTCTCCAAGCCTGTTTCAGTAGTTTTTGAGACTCGGTTCTGGTGTTGAATTTTGTCAGTAAATCCGTGTTTGCTTGGTCCACCGCTTGCAGGTCTTTTGATGCTATTTTCTTCGCAAGTTTTACAATACCTCTGCCTTCGTTCTTCGCTTATTATTATTATTATTATTATTATTATTGTTGTTATTCACTTAATTTTTTTCAGAAATAAAATAAATACTATATCCTAAGATGTTTTACAAAACTCATTAGTTTACACTTGTCACAAATTTATTGTAAATCTTCGCTTTATCGAGACTTCATTGTCCGTTGCAGAACTTCTGTAGTCCTCGACACAAACTGACGATTAATTCCCATTGCTGAAACCCCTACAAAAGTACTGGAACTGCTGTTCCTGGACTTGGATGCGCTGCAGTCACCTCCGAAACACACTCTTCTTCACTCCCTACTGCAAATCGCTCGCTGAATATTCCCTCTCAAATACCGTAAATCTAACGACCGTGATTTTTCTGTGAATACTGATAGATTTGGTGTAGTATGCTGTGGACCGATGAGGCGTATGGGCTATGATGAGCACCAAACTCGATTACTTACCTCAATAGCTACGAAGGACCAGTGTACGACATGGCGCGTACACATGCCTGACCTTAATTGGTTGTACCTAGATGGGAATGTTGCTATTATTTGGGAGAATCAGTAGGCATAGATTAAAGCAGTTTCAAATTCACATAATTAAAGTTAAATGAGAATTACATTAGGTTGCAATGGCGCAACTACATTTTCTCATGAAAAATTTTAATTGGTCGTGGACACCGTAGGTGTTAATAAAATTTGAAATGAATGAGAGCAGGTTAACAACTTGACGTTCAATGGAAGAAAACACATAAATTGGAACATTCACTTACGATAAAATAAATCACATAACATGGGCAGATGGAACAGAACAGTTTGACTTGTGCTGAAAATAAGCACGTAACATTGGCCTTACAATAAACGTATTGGTACGTCGAAAGGCTTCGCGATGTGCGGTTGCCGCTGAGCAATTGTGCTTCCAAGGTGTGACGTCACATCGCTGAAGGTCGCTCAGAGTCGAGGAGTCGCTCAGTGCACGGATGCCGCGAGGGACAAGTCAAAACACGCCCGAAGGTCGTTGCCATCATAGAATCACAATTGCCTGTGGAAACATATTTAGCAATGTAGAATTGACATGGAACACAGTGACGATACCACAATTAGCATTCCGTGCTTACAAACACTGCAACCTGGGCATGAAAGTGGTTGCAATGGTTACGTAAACTCACTATTTATGATGTAATACAGTTTACGCACACCACATATTGTAATGAAAGTTCATTTTACGCTTGATGCGTGGTACTCGCATTTTCTAGTGGTTAACACATACCTTCACTATAGTTAATGAGATTAATAGTGAGACAGATCTGGCACAATTCGTAGTAAATGTTAGTGCACTGTATCACCACCTCTGATTACGATGAGCGGGAGGCAACTGCATTTTCACGCATAAAACATATTGTAATGAGTTTCAAGCGTAGTACTCACTGTTCCTGGCAATTAACACAACTGCGTTAAAGTTCAAGAAACACCGTGTTATGGCATATATTATAAACGAGAGCAGAAGTGCTACATATTAACTAGCACTAAATTTGAGAGTCATATTTTCACGTTCGACTTGAACGAGTGCTAGGCAAGCGAATGCTCCGTTGGTGACAGCGTGGAGGGAACAGCTGCGCCCGGGTTGAAAGCATCCGGGCCAATCAGATTCGATCTCTCATTATATTTCTAATAGCGTGATTAAGAGACATGTTTGAATTATAATTAAGCAAATTTCATGATTGCGCAGGGATTTAAAAATTAAGAATTATTGTTCCCTTCAACTGCACTACAGTTAATTGATCTGAATGATGTGATTATTGCACAAGAAGCTGGACTGGAACGTCTGATCAGTTCGTGGGTGATTCGGCGAACCGCGCCACGCAGAGAATCCCAGGAAAGGCTCGCGTAAGACGCAGCTGCGTCCGGCATCAAATTCGGTGAGTGAGCTGGATGAGAATGATAAACTGTGAAGGATGCAAGACATAGATATTATATTTAGATTACAATAAAAATAAATCGTACTAGGCTTGCAGCCATGGTACCAGAATGTGCATACAACTAGGTAATGCATAATGCATTAAATTATATTTAAAGAAGGAGCTTGTTCCAACAAGTACACTTGAAGAGTTATATGCCGACCTGGATTGTCGTGGTGGCTACAGCGTGTGCCGACTCAGTGTCTCGGTCCGAAGGATCGCGGATTCGAATCCCGCCGTTGCCATGGTTGTTTGTCCCTGGTCTTTTATGCATGCGTGATCTCGCGGAAAGCCTTGTGAGTCAGCTGCCCACAGACCAAGAAGCTCGCACGTGTGTCAATGTCTAGTGTAAAGGTTAATTTGTGTCCCCTTGAAATACATTGTGGGAACTCGGCGCGGATGGTCGAAATCGGCATACCTGAAGCTGGAAAAGCCTCGAGAGGAAAAAAATTAAAAGTTATGATCATGGTCAACAGATGATGATTAAGGGCATACACCATACACACGGAAGAGGACATCTTTAAAAACACTATTAAGCACAGTGCACGTAATTTTCAGTTGTTGTTTTTTTTCTGTAGGGAAAATCGGCGAGAAAGCATCTTTGCTTGTGGCCTTGCAGCACATATGCTACAAGACTACAGAATAGACCCTCTCGAGTTGGGGAATCTCCGACACCAACCCAGATTTCTGCGACACATGGCGGCTTATTATATAACTGTTTTATAATTTTACTACTTTTTACTAATTCTATCACAAACTGAAAATATTACAATATGTAACGTTTAATTAGAGAATATGAATACCTGGAGTGTTTCTCCTGGAAAGAGATGTTAAAGGAGATATTCTCGAAGAATGGCCTAAAATTTCGTCGATTAAAATCACAAAATACTGATCGATTGACACCTTCCAGTAGTAACATTATATACAGTAATTGAACGGTTTTCTTTAACAAATCATTTCACCACACGCTTCACGTACAGTGCATACCCACAATATTTAGGAACTGCAGTATTTTAACATATTATCCACCTTCTCGGCGTCCGTTCTCGAAGGCAGCCTCCGCTGCGAGCTACGGGCGCGGGGCTGCATTGTTTCACAATCCCTGGCGCAGCTGCCGCCAGGCTATCCATCACACCCTGGCGCTCCCGGGCACGCGGGTGCGGGCGACCACGGGCGTTGGCGTGGGCGGGTCCGCCGCGTGGCCAGCGCCCAGGGCGAGGTGACCCTGCGCGGGAGAGGACGTCTTCCCCTCCGCACCGCGCCCCTGAGGTTCGTAAGAAACCCTCTCAACGAGGCCCCGGAAGTTTAGCAGATGTTCGCGAAAGAAGGAACTATTTTGGGGTTGTGTTCACGTTAGCGCAATATGTAGTCGACCGTCCGTTGGAGTGGACACGGATAGTTTGAGAGATTTATACTTTATTTAGAAGCTCCTCAGGTCGTTCCAGGACAGCGGGTTGGTTTTCCTTGGTGAAATCCCGGGTTCCAACTCCGCTTGGGATTATGTATAGCTGTAGATTTTCATTACAGCCGTCTGATTCTATAGCTATATGACGAAAGAAAAGCTTCGGAAGGCAATGTATGCTATATACGGTGAAGGAAATACGTCATGTTCAGCACATATCTCCCTAACCACAGGAGTAGATAATAAATAAAAAACAGAGTCCAAGTCTGGAAATACCGCTAGCTGGTAAAAGTTGGATTAATCCGACCCTAACATACGAAACACGTGCATATTTTATTTACTTGAAAATAACATGCCGTTTCTAGTGGGTAAGATGGAGGGTATGCCGTCTTTCGGAAGGGTCGCGGGATGAAATTCTGCCATGGTTCTTGATGTTGGTTCCTTGTGGTCACCTTCCTTACTCCACGCTATGATGCGAGGGTTTTGAACGAATGACTCGAGCAGAAGATTAGATTTGTCTCATGAGTGGCCATTAACAATGGATGTCACTAATGTTGTTGACACATAAGTGGCCAAAATTAATTCATATTTGGCGCCGTACTTGGAATTCAATCGTTTATAACAATTCCTTGGCGCTAATTAACAGCAAGGAGCATACATTTTAAACGTCCCGCGTTAGACTTTTAACATTTTTTCTTCTACTTTCTACTGCTTTGAAAGTTTGAACTGCTTTCAATGACGCTCGCGAGTTCGCTCCAGCTACTGGGAAGCAGCGAGAGAAAGCATTCCATATTGTTAACAATTTCTGAGAATCTGATGCATTTCCAAATAAGACGCCACGAAAGTAAATTTTTGAGAATCTTCAGCCGAGCGGTTTCACAAAGGATCGCCTCGTCAGTAAAAGGCTAAGTTATTCACATCTTGGCTGCATTGAAAAATTAGATTTTGACGATTGGTAACCTAATGCAGACTCTGTGAACAGTGTTTTAGCGCGGGCCTTGCCTGACTTTGTATTAAGCCAGAATTACGACGGAAAACGATCTTCTTTTCGCTTATACGAGGTAACACCGACAACTTCTTCAATACTTGATAATACTTATGCTGAGGTAAACCAATAGTTCTTAAATAATTGTCTTTCAGAATTTTCTCTTGTGGCAAGAGAGGAGGAAAGGTGCCACGAGTCTTGTCGTCAACCCGATTCATCGTCTTTGCTCTCCCAAAACTCTGATGGTCTCCCGAAAATATGCAATTTTGCAGCATGAACAACTGTTATTACAACAGAAATTCTGTTCTCACCGTAATGCAGGGTATAGGGTCAGATTTCGATACTAATGAAAAGAAAGATGAGGTACTTTTGAAAAAGTAACCAGGAGAGTATATTCTTTCTAAGAATTACAAACATTTAAGAAAATGGCAGTAATCGTTGAATTGAATAACATCACAGACTGGCACTTGAGACATAAACACTCACAAATGAGTATACTATAGGAAGTATACAAGTATAGGAGTATACAAGGAAAAGACACTACTTGAAAAATGAACATACATATATACCCTTACGTACAAAAGTGCACAACGTACAAAAGAAAGAAAAAATCGGGAAATAATACTTTCAAATAATTCCTATAGAGTACGTAACAACTCTTGTGTAAATTAAAATGAATTTCAACGTATTTAAAATTGCATTAAATCCTATATCCCAGTTAAATAAAAAAAGTTTCAGTTTGAAACATGAATCTAATATCTTTCCCAAAGAAATTTCACAAATATTATGCCAGTGAATAAATAATTAGAATGCATTATATCGTTTAAATAAAAATGTAGCATCAAGTTAACTTTCTTTGGCCTCGAAATAATTCCTAAAACATAGCGTGAAATTTATAATAACTTTAAAATGTACAATCATCTGTTTTCAGTTACGACAGTCGTTGAATGAATTTCACTTTCTATTGTATTGACTTCAATCACGTACGCCACCTAAAGTAACTAGAATTCTGTTTACTTTGCTTGAAAATGTAGCTTGTAGATAAATTACTCCAGATACGGAAATGGGGAAAATCGGCAATGCAGTTCACAGCAGAAAGTTACAACTCACTATACCACTGTTTTTTTTAATCTGCACGCAGTCTTCTGAAATATAGACGTCCCCCTCAACCGGGGTCAGGCGGTCGAGGTCTCGTGCTGAGCCGTCTTGCTCCGCAGAAAAGAACTCGATCTTGCGCTCCGTCGCCTTGCAATGCAGTGTGGTCGCATCGCATATTTCGTTTTCCAGAACAAAAATTAGTCCTCTTCCATCACCGTTACGTAGTCCAAAATTTGAATATGAAGAAGAAGAAAAGTAGAAGAGAAAATAATCTCTGGGGAAAACGTTACTTGTTAATCGCGAATTCACCCTAAGTTACAAGTGCATGCTATGCTGCTCTGTAATTCTTCATTTGAAATTACATGGTACATTTCTCATGGAAGTTTATGATAATTCTTGACACATATTAGTATAAACATCCTGCACTTCATTTACATTAAATGTTTCCATTCAGTAAATTGAAAATTCATAACCTCTAAATAGCTTTTCAGAAGACGTTATCCGTCGCTTTCCTCCGCAGTCGGCAGTCTTTCAGTACATCCTTTCTCCTCGCACGTCGCAGACAAAATGGATGAGAATTCGTTTCTTCGTCGTAATTTGTAAGAACTTTTCCAAGAAATTTGTGATTGGCCGTTGCGTTGGAGTGAACAATTTCTGAAGCGGTGATAATTATCTGCGCCTTCTAGTGGTCGATGCGAATACTTTTTATCATTGGTACAGCGCTCTACAGTGACAAGAAGTGAGGTTGCAAATATTCTAGCATGTAAACGCGAGATAGCGTTTACATTGTCTTGCGTGAGTGTAGTATTGAGATGGACGCTGTGGTTTGAATAACAGTTAAGATGTCCGCGTGTGTAAGAAACCAGTGACAGATCTCACCATCATCGCGGAAGATAAGCAGGTATGCATAGTGGACATCCCCAGTGAGCATAGTGAACATACTGGGCAGCAGATAAAGAATGAGAACGAATTAAAATATTGTTATCCCCAGATATAGCTAGAAAGACTGAATTGCCGTGTTACTGTTGTACCAGTAATAATTGCCACTCTACAAGTCATACCAAAAACCTGATGAAACAAATGAGCACCTTTGACCCTAATACCAGTCAAGGAGTTATAAAATATCCCACTTTGAAGCACTGCTCAAATCCTGCGTAAGTAGATGTAAGTTCTTCAGTAGGATCCGAATAACGACGAGTATCATCCAGCTTAATGGCGAAAGGAATGAAATACGAGACTATTAGTTTGCTTTGTGAGAATAAAATAAAAGAAAAGTTGTACCGAATATCGTAAAATCTTACAAAATAATATGTATGATAAGACAGAGGGAAAATATAATAGCTTCCGCTGAAGGCGTCAGGTTGCATCAAAAAGTGCAAATTAATGCGTTTAGAGGTACTAAAATTTATCTCTATAGAAACTTCGGACATTTCTGTTTGCGATCATGAAGTAAAAAAATAATGGTAGTTTTAAAGCCTGCACCTGATTAAGTTTAAAAAATTATTCTTAAAATAGGTCAGTAATGAACTTAAAAACTTTGTAACTTTAATCTTCATAATTGTTAACGCACCAGTTACAAAGTTTATAAATAAAACCGTCTCGAAAGTTTGTTAGAAAGACGTTTCCCTTTTGATACCGTCCTTGGCTCCCACTTGTTGCCTTCTAAATTCTCTTTAACTAAACTACACGAAGAGCACTTTTTGCTCTCAAACAACACTTTACCCCTGACCTTTCAACAAATTATCGACAAAATAAGGGACTCGGCGGACTTCTCTCATTCCTTTCATTGTTTTCGAGATTTTTTGATATTGTCTAAACCCTAAAATAGTTAAATAAGAAGTAATTTTTAAATATTCTCGTTTGCTCTTTCACACTAGCTGACTTTTAAAACAACTTCGTTCATTACAATCTTCTTATAAAATCTTCTTTCAAATTATAACTGATGCGTTTTTTTTCAAATCCGTTTCTACCTACTCTGTTTCTGAGTATAAAAACGTAATGTTGTTTGCAGTTGCCGAGTTTTCATCGCTATCCGAGAGTCTATCGCAAAAAACACTTTCTGCTGGAACGCTCAGTGACGTCTTATTTTTGCAGATTCGATGAAAATTAGAAATGTAGCGTTGGCGAGTTCTTGCCATTCAAATAAACTTCCTGGTCAGGTAACACAAACCAAAGAGGAAATATACTGAGTTCTAATGAAATATTTCCATGCTGATTTAAACTTTCTCTTAAATATACTGGTGTACGCCATAACAACGGTAATTTATTCTCTTATTGCCTGCCGTCTCTTACTGTTTCATTTATTTCGTTAGGTTGAAATTCAATGTTGTGATTTAAGGCTAATGTAGAATAGAAAGTAAAATATTTAAAAAAAAACTCTTTTAATTATAAAAATTCTTTATTCGATAGGTCATTAGATTCGATAGGTCATTAGATAGGTCATTAGAGTTTGTAAGATAAAAAATAATAAAAAAGTATTCTGTCTGTATGTCTTTTTAGATGGCAGAAGGGCAAGTTATTGTAGTCCAAAGTCCAGTGATCGAGTTATAAGATGAATCCCAAAACTTCTTCGGTGACACTTTGTAGAAGTTTAAACATTTCCGCAAACTTTCTCGTCAGTCCTTTTGATGTCCACTTTCGTATTACGTTAAAATAACATGAATTTCTGGCTTCGTGTTCAAAATCAGAAGACAACATGAAAATGCGATACTTGCCAAAGCGAACCTCTCATAATAGAATCATTTTACACATTTATAAAGTTCTCTTCAATATCTCGAATGCACTGCTTTTGTGAATAAAATGAATGATGTCACGTATTAAAACAAAAAAAAACTGTACGCACAGGGAATGTGATACACAAGAAGAACAGTTTTTAATTCTCATGACTTTTCACATGACAAATCATAATAATCGAAATATCTTCAATCTTAATCTCAATTTTAGCCGAACAAATCAGTACACGTAAAAACTATGTTTCATATAATAACTTAATATTGAATTCCTTGTTATGTTAATTCACCAACTTGAAGTTTCAGAATAACTTTTTCATTTTATACTTTTAAAGTTATTTCAACTCGTTTCACAATAACTGTGCAATAGGAACTTCTAAGTACTTACTCGTTTCATTTATATTATGAATTTATCATATATTGAATGTTTTAACAGTCAACCTATTTTGTAACAATGTTCCTTCTATGAATAACAAAATTTTTCTGATTTGCATGAGTCGGCGTAGTTGATTCACCATATTCAATAGTCATAAAATAAAAAAAACCCAGCAACTATTAATGTTTGTGTTGTAATGAGAGAATAGTTCGCAATTGAAACGTGACCTACGCCCTAAGGAGTATCAAACAGGAAAATGGAATTTATCACGACACGATTTGTTGACAAATGATATTGTATAATATGTATTCCGAGTTACCGGTTACCGCTTTGCAGGACTGATGACGCAAATACATGGTTAGCCGGCCACTACAAATGAAAATGTGATGAATATGACACCAAAAATGTTTTTTGGCTCATCAGATAATGCTCAAATTGCAGGAAAAGTGATAATTGCAATTCTAGTATGCATAGTGCGTCAAGTGTCGGAGATCCGAAAATATGCGTACACACACTAAAACCCCAAGGTACTTTGGGCTGGTGGTGGCATAACTCCAACGAAAAAAACTAGTAGAGCTACATTAGCACACACTTTCTCGCTTTATTTCTAACTATACGCATTATATCGTACATTTGCAATGTAATTCTTTTGCAATTTTTGAAAAAAAAAGAAAGGTCGCCGAAAATAGGACTACATTTTTTTCCGCCGCGCGATTAAAATCGCTTAATTTTATTACGTACATATAAAGACGAGAAAGTAAGATATACAACGCAAGTACTGAAAAATTTGGGATATTAATAAACGAACTCATTACAAGAACCAATGTCTCTCCTCAAAAGAGAAATGAAAATTATGTTTCACACAATTCTTATTCTACACTCTTTTTATTAGCGCCATTCTATATAGAAAATGCTGCAAACCTTAAAAGCTTCATGGTAATCGCATTTTGGATTCACTATATTTTGAGAAATATAGGTCGGTTCTTTGGGAAGTTGAAGTTTTGTCTTACATTTTGTTCTAGATGAGAGCGAGTGTTTAACACCCTGAGAATCGGTCAGGCGTCCGAAACGCTGTTCAATATTCGCGCCTTTTCAGTGCCATGGAATTTCTTTCTTGATCTAAGAGTGATATTGGCCTCGACCTACACGTTGGCATGCAGCATTGGCATTCCCCTCCAGGTATCCGTCCAGCGGGACACACTCTAAGCTCCCGACTGGTCTTCCGTCAAGTCTGGTAGTGTAGTGTACGTATGTAAATGAAAGTGTGTTAGTAAAAGGAAGCGATGGGACATGAAAGAGAAAGGAAAAATGCTCATGGTCCGCAGTCCGTGGTTAGGGTATTCCGGCATTTACCTGCTACTGAATTGAGCAACCACAGAAAATGACCCTTTAGAGCAGCCGTGGTTTACCTGCTATTCGATTGAGAATCCACAGAAAACTACCCTTTGAAGCAGGTGGTTCATAGAATTCTCCAGAAAGCGGCTGAATTCGATTTAGCTATGTAGTAGCTATGGAGTCGAAAATCCGCTATCAGCGGTTTCCGATTCCTATAGAGCGTCCAAGCATTTGATTACAGTACAACGCTTATCGAGAACAGCGTTGCCACTTCTCAGCCCGATCTTACACCCAACAATCGCCGTGCTAGATACTCGGATTGATATGAAAATTTACCAGATTGCTCAGCACCTTTCAAAATCCATAAATTTTGATTTTTATGTGCTTTAAAGCATTGGAATTCGTGATTTAGCGACAATTCATGACCTTTCATGACCGGCTGCCAGTTGAAGCACGGAAATCGCCCTGCGCCGCCGCTATCTGCCTCTCCGTCGTCAGGGTCTCAGTGGCCTTGGAGGAAATCAAGCAAAGTGTTAAAAATGGGTCTTTACATGACAGGTTCGGAAAGACGAGAAGGTCGAACGCATGCGCAAATAATCCAAATACAATTATTCCAAAGATGTCAGTTACAAAGAGTGAGAATGTTTGGTGAATTCGCTTTCAGCACCGGATGTCCCGCAAAAAGGGAACTGTCTTCCCACGGACGACTGACATCGACATTTGAGGGTTTCGCCAGTCGTCTGTAAGTGTGAAGGTCATGGAGTTATTTTTTCTATTTTTGTATTAATAAGCAAGACGGGATTTCGATAGGAGGTTTCAACTTATCTTCGGATCTTACGTACCACTTACAAGCCTGGAGAAAATTCGCATACCACTTGAAAGAAAAGCAGTTCAAAACATTTTCAATAGATGTCATAATGTAAGAAATTACTAAAAAAGATGTGTTGAACTATCTTTCAAATGAGAACAGTCTTTCAAATGAGAATGAAAAAGAAATAGCAATAGTAAAACAAGTCTAACTCCAAGTGAAACAATGCGTATCCATCAAACACTAATGAGATTTGAATTGTTGTTTTGCACGAATGACGGCGTCGATATCACAATCAATGTTACTAATTTTCAGTCTCAAGTCATTTTATACGTCCCATTTATTCACATTTTAAAAAAATGGAAAATACCCATTCACAAAGGTTAGATGATATGGATGAAATCAGAACTGCAATGATTTGTGCGGAGAATGCATAATATTCTATGAGAACATCCAGCTAAAACAAACACATCACCACATCTTTACATTTGAATGCACATTTTAAGACTAGTTGAATGACTGGCATTAATATTGTTAACCGTAAAACATCTAATTCATTTTTAGATATTCATAATTTGTATTTCAGTGTTTTTGAAAAGCGAAATTCAAAAATAAATGCTCTATTTTTCCTTCCACATCGTCAGTTGAGAATCCATGAGAGGTATTCAAGATCACCGGACGACATACATTCGTCCCGAGCGCACTAAATATTGTTTTATTACAGTCTAGCTCAAGAACCACGATTCATACAGAAATGTGGTTGGTTTCATATCAAAATTTGAACTACCCATGTCATTTCATCCGCTGGATGTTTGGCTATTCTTCAATAATAAAAAAGTTTCACGCATGGAGAAAAATTTATAATACATACTGTGTTGTTTTATTCGTAGTGATCTTGAACTGTAATGTTTTTCCACTGCATTTATTACTATTGTTTCAGGGGCATGTGTCTTACGATTCGTTGAATCAAAAAAGATCTGTGAAAATATTTTGAACCGCGTCATTTTGATGAATACTATGAATTTACGCTATATTAAGCGCCATATTTTGAAAGTGCTTATGTGAAGTAAGAGCGCCAAAGGCAACAAAGAAATAGCATTTTCTTATCTTCATTTCTTAAAAAACAAAAACAAAAAAAACAAAAAAGAAACAAGATCGACTGAATGCTTAAAATTCCACAATGCAAGGGAACAGGTCTCAGCTTGTTTCATCTATCTCGGAAAAACTGTGGAGCCGTGATTTATTCGATTTAAAAATTTACAGGCAATTCAGCGCGCGACGTGAGTCAATCATCGCCTGGAAACTCGAGCGCTATGCGCAGTGAACTGCATTTGAACGCAGTGCTGTATCGGGGATCGCGTATGATGCGCGTGGTTAGAGGTCTTTGTTAATGGCGTACATTCGTATGCATGTTCATCTATGCACCAACTCGAGAACCAATGCATAAACCACTAAACCTAGATATATGTCAGTGGCAGCACCAGAAGTGGGTGTTTACAAATGCGTACTTATACTGAAAGGTCAGTGGTAAACTTACAAAGTTTTACATCTTTCTGCAAAGGTCATTTTTACTGAATGACACCACACCTTGTGAAACATTAAATATTATCTTGTGATCAAATTGCTTAATCGCTGATAAAATTGAAATCTCAACAACTAAAAAAAAAGGCATTTTCATTTTCGAATTAAGTCATGTCTATCTCTTTGCTTACGTAACGTCATAGGAAACTTCAGGAACAGTGGTACTTCTCCCCTATACGTCATATACAGTTACTGTTCTTCATCTAAATAAATCAAATCAAATCATAAATATCTAAAACAGTATTTATATTAATGTAGCAACTACAAATAAAAAAAACACGTACGAATATACGATATTTGGTATTTCCAGAAGGCAAAGGTCTCATTGACTGAATTACAATGCGCGCTGAAATTTAAAATTTAAATTTAAAGAAATTTAAATAACAGATCTGGTGGCCACTTGATGCCTAAGGTTTCATTAGAAACCAAAGAACTCGGGAAAATACAAAAACAAAGATACAGTTGTGATTTTGACTGAAAAATTCAAACTGAATTTTTACCTTGATTGCGCAAACTGAATTTTCTTACTTTGTGCGTACTTAATATTCATACTCAGTGCGTCACTGCTTACGGCACGGATGACGTCATGCGACAACAAGACTTCAAGGAAGGACCCGCCGTCATTAAATATTTGCTATTCACATGTTGCCTTATGAAACAGCAATTTCTTTGATATTCCTCGTATAGAAAGAGCTGTTTGCATTAATTTCCTACGTTCAGGCTACAAGGAATAGCAGATAAAAATTGTTGTTTGTTAAAAGAGCTGTCCGTCCTAAATGAGAATTGCTAACTTGTAGAGGCTTGTAAATAACATTTCACATTTTTGCTACGTACACAATTAACTCAATAATATAATAAAAACACACAAATAGAAAACAAGGAATGAATTCGCCATTCAATCACATTCTGGCCACTGGGCGCAAATGTTTATACAAGGCAGAATTTAAAAGGAAAATAAATATGAACTGATAATCAGTAATAAACAGTATAAAAATAATATAAATTTTCGTTTGATACAACAAATCTGGCAAACTTAATTTCGTGTGAGGCCACTCAACCCCGCTTGACATCTCTTCAAGTTGCGCGTGTACACCCCTTTCTGGATTTGGAAGGGAAGTGGGAGCAGAGTCAGGGGAATTTGCCTGTGCTGGTAGGAGCGCCGGGCTTTCCTGGCGAATAGGTAGTTCCTGCGAGCGCGGTTTGACGCCCTTTCTCTAGCAGATGGTGTGAAACAGTAGGAAAAGTTGGCGCGAGCGTGCGCTTGCTAGTCACGTGCTCTTATATGAACTTTTTAAAAACGCACTCTGCGATTTTTGCGATTGATACGGGAATCTAGATACGTTGGACTGGCATTTGTGCCTGCTTTCGCTGTGCTCTTTGATGCACTGTTACCTGTGAGGTCCCTTTCTGCCTCGGCCATGGGAATCTTCTTGCAGTGTCCTCACAATTGAGGAAAGAAAGGATGATGGGTACAATTAGCGCTCCACGACGCAGTCGTAGCAGAATCGAAACAAATGTAATGTAAACATTTTGTAATGAAGTCCGCGCTGTAGCCTGAAGTAATTTTCAAACTAGTAAGAAGAAAATTGTCAAACGGTCGTACTTTGCCTCTAGTAAAATTTTAATGTAAGTTAATTTGTGTGGATGGAGTGAAAATAAATGCATTTGTTTAAACGTGATCGTGTGTGTGTGTGTGTGTGTGTGTGTGTGTGTGTGTGTGTGTGTGTGTGTGTGTGTGTGTGTGTGTGTGTGTGTACGTTGTTCCACAAACCCATCTCCTACTACTTTAAGAGTGCTATTATTTTTGTTACATATAATCTTAGTTGAATTTAATTTATTTACTTGAAAAAATATGTTTTATGATAAACAATTTGTATTGTTCTCTAATAATTCATTCAGCGTTTTCTTAAGTTTTACTTCTTACATACAGCTCCTGATGTTATTAATGTTGCCGGATACTTCAAATGTAGATTTTTCTTTTCTTTTTTAGTAGTACATTACTGTTCCTTTTCACCTTGATATTTGCAGTCATTATTTTTTAGCACAAAAAACTGAGTTTAATGCGAGGTTGTTTTTCTAAATTCACGTGTAAATATCGATGAACCATGATATGACGATGTTTTGCTTGTTGTATTTGTTTTACATTAACGAAATAACCTTGCAATTTGTATTTATTGCTCTATTTTCTTTTCCAATTGAATCAACACATTCAGAGTAACGGAGTATTTGCTTAAAAAAATACTGACCACTGCGCTTCCTGAAATATTTATTGTACATAACTTCTGAGGGAATCAAGGAGTAAACGTTACATGATATTTAAATAATTTTACTTTACTATATTTTGCATATACCTTTTATTTAAAAAAGTTTCTTTCATGAATAATGAGTGTGTGGGTTTTATAAATGATGACCAAAACCACAGAACTTGTCAGGATAGAATTTTACATTTTCTAATTTTTTTTTTTTTTTCGTTATTTAAGGTCGCATCAACATCTAAGGTCATTAGCGACCACTATTACTGTAGATTCAACTGTAGGGGAAACTGTAGGAAGAACACTTATGGATAACACAGACACACACAAACATCCATGCCCGAGGCGGGATTCGAACCCGCGACCCTTCGGCCCGAGATCACTACGACACTACTGCCTTAGCGATCTCGGCCACCGGGCCGGCCATTTTCTAATTTGATAACTACGTAATTGATGTTTTTTCGCCCCAACAACAAAATAGGTTGATATACGCTACGGTTTCACAATAGAATCGTATCATTTTCTAGAAAGAATCCAAGAGACCGCTTGTTCAGGCCTCTGCCTGTTAGCGTTTTGCATTTTGCAGCCATATTTGATTCATTTGACATGATTTATTTTCGTAAAAAACAGTGAGAACTATTTGTGATGTTTGGGGGAGAAGTATAAATTAAAGTCTGAGTGAATCTGAGTCAGCATTGCCGCTACCTCACCAGTGATTCTGGTCAAGAGGTTTTAGGGTTCGAGTTCTGACAGTGGCGAATTTTCGACACAAACTATATAGTTAGGCCCAATTCAACCGCTGCTGTCTTGAAGAAAATTCTAGTGATCGGGTGCTTTAGTCGGTAGTTTTCCGTGGTTTCTCTAGTAAATAATAGCCGAATGCCGGAACAGTACCCTAAAAAACGGACAAGGAGCGCGCGCGATCTTTCCTTCCTTTTCCTTGTACAGTAAAAACTTCCTCAATGCAGAATCTCAAGAGACCAATATTTTTTCTTTCTTAGAGAAGATTCCGGATTATGCAATGTAATATTGTAGAGTTTGTTTGCGCGAACAGCGATTTATGTTCACATTAGATAGGTATCCGCATTATACACGTTCCGCATTGAGCAAGTTTTTCTGTATTCCCTTACTCTTCTCTCGCTCTCCCCCTTTCCCTCTCTCTCACTCTCTCTCTTTCATACACACACTTCCACCACACCACCACACGTATCGAGTGACCAGTCGGAAGCTTGGAGCTTGTCTCGGCTAAGGCAGTACTCCGCTGGGGTACTGAAAGGGGGAAAACCATCCAAGCCCACGTGATGTTCGGCGCCGGATATCACCATCCAGCACAGGAGAAACACCGTCACCTCCCGGGATAAAACATTCATTACACAAACGCGAATAACGATCATAGTAACTTACGTGGCCGGGAACATCAGTCAATCAATCATAAAGTAAAGCTTAAAATAATGTCCAACGGTTTGACTTACAGATACCGTTTACTCTCCAATTAAATCTCATTGATATTTTGCCAATCAAGCGGCGTGGCAATGTGGCAATGTCCATCCTATGACGTTGCAATGTGTATTAATATTGCGTCATAATGCATTATGTCCCCCATAATCTCGGTAACACTTGACAGTTCTGTGTTCGCTGCCTAAAGAATGTTGTGTCCAAAAATGCTAATTGTGAGATTTTTTCACAGGAGTTAACTAATAGAATTCCACGTGACATTATTTCATTATCTGTCTTGGGAAAATAGATTTTACTAAGGAAACAATCTCTATCTTCAATGTTGCAATTGTACAAAGACAATGAAAAAATTTTGAACTTTCGCAATTTTCAAAAAATCAGGGATTTCTGAAAATAACACCTGCGCAATTCTTTTAAGCGTCCTTTTCACTACCCGAGGAAAAGTATAATCAAAAACTTTGTAGCCAGTTTTGTAAATGAGTTTTTGTAAAATACCTGAAAAATTAAAATACCTTTCAAACTCGGAGGGCCTCGAATTCTTTTAAAACGATCGGGAATTATCAATTTTGGAAAAACATCGTCTGAACTATTTAGGCGCCGGCGTTGATCAGAGGTGACGGACAGACAGACAGGCAGACACGTTTTGCCCTCAATCAATTTTTCTTTATCAATGACGCACAAAATCCTCACTAATATTCTGTTTGAGAAATTTTAAAACAAAAATATTTATCAGAAAACCTCGAGATCAGCAACATTTAAAACAACGAATTACTTATGAATTTGCTACATTATCAACCAACAAAATAATTTATTCTAAAACCACGTCTCAGCTTAAAAGATGTAAGTGTACTTAAAATGAAAGATAACTTTTTGAAAATTTCATTTAGTAGTTAAATTACTTCTGGTAATAATTGTAATATTTTCATGGTTAATGAGTAAAGATAATAAATTCGCAAAAATGCATTTTTGGTAAGTGAGAAAAGCCTGCTTGTTTTATGGATAGAAGACATTTTGATTATTACTTAGTTATTACTTCGTATTAACTTTCATTTATCGTATTATCATTTTCATATTAACTATCATGTTGTGCAAAATCTTTTTTCAGTTAAATTTCCATTGCTTAATTTTTTCCTTCATGTCACAGGAATTTGCCTTCCCATGAACCATGAATAAAATATAGAACTGTAATAATATTAGGTGTGTGAGAGTATCAGAATATGAGAATTGTCCTATAAATGTCCGTGCGTCGCCATTCATTTCGCAAACGAACTAATAAAACCAATGTCTTGGAACGACATTCCACTAATTTAAATCCACCCGAGTGTTTCAGAAACGACACTCGAATCCTTTTTAACCCCGTGCCACCAATACATCGCGCCGAATTTTAGTTTCCCGATCTTGTAATATTTTTCAGCAGATGTAGCCGAATAAAAATGTTCCTCTGCCATTCTTGTCAATCATCAATCGTACTCCATTCCGAAGAAGCGGCCTCGTGTTTTTGGACGCGAGATGGGATTTTTTTCGGAGAGCGAAGACCATTATTCATCGAGCAACCGGGAGCGAAGCGGAGTGGCGCGGAGCGGGGCGCAGCGGGGAGGGGCCGATGCGGGGCTAACGCAGGGCCTACGAAGCCGTGGAACTCGGGACGGGGGGGGAGTACTGCGAGTTATTGGGCCGTGGGGTCCGTGTTAGTGCGCTGGCCGCTGGGAGGAGTGGGGTGGGACACAGGCACTCACGTACGCACTCGCTGCCCGTGCCCTCTGCGCTAGTCGATGGGCAGTGCGCGCCAGCGCACGTGGGAAGTCTGCTTTGTTTTTTTTTAATTCAATTTTGTCTCTATTAGTTTCACTTCAATCATATACTACCCGAAAGTAATATAGGACTATACAAAACATATAAACACAACACCTATCAAAAATGAGAGGACGAAATTATCAATAACGACGGGACAAAATTTTCAATATTGACGAGACGAAATCTAATAATTAATTTTCATGAAGAGTAGAACAACGTTTATTTTCTTTAATACTAAATTAAAAGATATATCGTATTAATATTTTCTTTATTATCAAATTCTTTGTATATATTTAAACTCTCCTGACAAATTTCCTTAACAGTCCCTTTATAAAACGTTTAATTTCTCTCACTTTCTCTTTTTTTGCATTGGGTGAGGGGGACATAAAGGTGGGCATGGGCAAAGCAAAACTCTTAGAAATACACACGCACCTGGTCGAAGAATGATTCTGATATAAGTTACCTAGCGTCTCGTGGGCCCAGAGTGAAAAGAAAATGGAACGATTGTATAGTTGGCAATTGTACAATCTTCAGCTTTCCAATAGGTATTTTTTGGTGATAATTGACTCTATTGTTGGTGTGATAGCGGATCTTTGTTGTAAATTAATATTTATTTTTTTCTTGTTATTTAGGTCTCCTGCACCCATTGTTGCCTTGATGTAAGAAAGGTTCCATGCATCATTGAGCTCATGCAAGCTAAATGTAATTTTATTATATCTGCATTGTAATAATACATTTTCTGTGCACATTACTAAAATGACTGTGGAACGTAGAGACTATTTAAGCTCATTTGTACCTATATTGAGTGTAGCGATAATGCCAACGTCTTCCATAATTTTCCCAAATTACATAATTATATTATATTTTTTATCGTTCATTTTGTAAATAATTAATTGTAAAATGTCACCATTTTTGCCATTTTAAAAAAGTGTCGGTTTCACTTTCTGTAGATATTGTTGGAAATTTTATTTTAACGAAGTTCCTATGTCAACTATTAGAAAACCAAAAGTTTTGGCCACAGGACATTCAAGAACATTAAGAATATTTTTGTTGCTTTCGCAAACTTCTTAGCTACTGTTTTAAATTCGTTTTGTGCAACACTGTACACGGGCGATTAACAAGACTCTTTCTGGAGAGATTCCTTGCCTAAAAGTTTTAGTTTGTTCTATTTTTATTAATTTACTTTCAAACCCCGATTGGCTTCAGTAGTACCCACTTCAGAATTAAAAAGTATCGGTGGTGGTAAAAAATTCGACTTGGTAATGGATAGTCGATATTCTGTCCTGATCGTGGTTGAAAGCAAAAACATTCAAAAAAGTTTTAGTTTGTTACATTACTTCAATACTAATATTATTAATATGTTTTCGGCTTATTCTTTTAATGTAAGAGAAAGTAAATTATCTTCATTCTAATCCCCACCGCTAGAAGATCTGAACTCCTTAAATTCTGCAAGTTTCAATCAAATGGGAAGCCTCCAATTCTTGTTTTTCAAATTTTCCGCATGATGGTACTTCTACTTATGTAGTGACCAATACTGCTGTATTTCATTATTCCTATATAATTTTCAGAATTTAACATCTGAAATCTATACTGAAAAACTATTACCTACTGAAAATAGAAATAACGTACTGAAATATAAAATGAGTGGTGCTACAACAGCATATACGTTCTGGCATTATTTCTAAAATCAAAGTTTTCGAAAAGTCAGAGTTCAACAGAAATGAGACCTGCGACATTTTTGTTGCGAGTCTCTCGTTCTATCCGTGAATAAAAACCGAAGAAAAAATGGAGCGATTTTTGAGAAAGTTTTTTATAAATTGCATTGATTTCAAGAACAAAATGCGCAAAAATAGCATTTTTTTCAGAAAATTCTACATGAGCATTATAAAGGCCAGATCTTTTAGAACAGATTTTATTTAAGGCAAATATCTCATGTTCAATTTTGTAATCTTGAAATATTAACGTTTTTCTAATCTCGAAAATTCTCCTGAAATGAGTCTAGTACCACTTTTTTACCGTCCTTTGATACACACGAAGAGAAGATTTAAAGAACAAATTTTATTGAGAACAAATTGTTTAAAAATATAAATTGTCTATATTTCTCGCAAAATTACGCGAAAACTACTAATATTTTCACGAAATTGTACATGACTTTATTTCAAGATTTGTCTTTAAAGAACATATTTTATTAAGAAAATTTTTTCTTCAATATTATAGCTGTAGGAAGGTCACTGAAAAAAAAATGAACTTTTACAATTTTCGAAATTTAATAATTTCAACGGAAATGAAACCTGCACTTTTCTCTTAAGTGTCTTTTACGTTATCTAAGGACAAAGTCTAATAAAAAGATTTGGTACAATTTGTAGAAAATTTTGAAAATTGTTAGGCTTTATTTAATGTACTCCCAAAAATCAAAATATCCGTTAACTTTAAAGAAAAATTAAAAATTTAAATTAATAGAATATCAAAATCTGAGAAAATCGGCTCAATGATTTAGGCGCTTAACCATAGACGGACGAACAGACTGACATTTTGCCTTCATCCGATATTTCGGTATCAAGGACGCACAAGAAATGGATTTTATCTACACTATTTTCTACATGCCACATTAAGAAACGTAAATTTCCCATTGAAGGTCGTGGTAACCAAGTACTTCTTTGGTATTTTAGGATCCCTGCGTTCCGTAGACTTCCCCAAGGGACCAAGATGTTCCTTTTCTACATTTACTACCAGCAATGCTAAATTGCTCCATCGTCGTAATTTACAAATTGTGTGTAGAGCTTAATAGAGCTTCTGAGAGCAATTAACGAGATACTCGGTAGATAGCCTCGAGACAAGATTCCAACATCTTGAGGGGACTATAGATCTTGGCATCGCTCCAAAGGTTCCAACCATCACTGGAAGGATTCTGGCATTGCGCACTCCATGAAGTTGGGCTGCCAGGGGAATCACTGGTTGGTATTTTACCTCCTTTTCCTCTCCTGATTTCAGAACGCTAAACCCTTCCTCATGGCGAACAGTCCCATCGACCACGTGGACCCCTTCCCGACTTTTTATTACCAGGTCAAGTTTGAGTCTAACTCATTCAGCAATGGAAAAAGTGGCTTCCGTGGACACCACGATGGCCGATTTCCTAAGCATTGTCCCCTCTATTGTCGCGGCTGTGAACACCTTTCGAAGTGCGCGCCTAGAGGGCAGCGCTCGGCGGCAGTTAAGGGAGTCGGCGGAGGCAGCGGAGCATGGAAAACGCCGCCCAATCCCAACTGACGAGCTGGCCGGAGAGCCGGCAGCCGGATTGCGTATCTGCAGCAGCGCCGCCCGCTTTAAGAGCGGGCGCCGCCCGCCCGGAGAGCAGAGCGCTAGAGTTGTGATTATTGTGTGTTAGCAGAGCTAGGAGATTTGTACTGTGATAGAGTTATTATTGGCCCGGCAAGTTTTTGGAATTCTATGTTGATTAACGGTTAGACCCTGCTAGTTTTTGTACATCTCCTGGACATTTGGTATTCGACTTTGGCTATTGTGATTTGGTACATTCTTTTGGTTTTGGAATTGTACCGGATGTACTTTCTGTGTTAATAAATCTGTGTTGGTTAAAGCATGTATTATTCCGAACATAACA
>BLKR01011230.1:0-36254 GCA_011170035.1 Teleogryllus occipitalis
GAACTGAAAATTTCAATGTCTTTATTTGTAGGTAAAAAATCAATCATTTTGAGTTGTTTGCTTCATACATTCCTCATTAAGTCCTCAAGACTTTGTGCTCTTTCCATACTTGATTTCGCATTGTCCTCTCTCTCTAAGAATCGCAATGCAGTCATGACACCTTTCAATGCCTCTCGCATTGTTGGAACACCATCCCACTCTCCTAAAGCCCCCTTATGACATAAGATATCCATTTAACTTCCAGGACTTGTTTCCTGTGTTCACTATAGCAGAGGTTCAGGTTCATATCCGAATCTTCTTATGATTATTTGTAATGTAAGTAAAACGGAAGCAGTGACTTAAGTTCACTATAACCGAGGGTTCACTATATGCGAGTTAACTATAACCGGAGTCGACTGTAAGTCCTGGAAATTAATTGGATCTCGTATGTTATTAGGCGATTGAAAGAGCCTTCGGAGAATGAGATGGTGTTCCAACAGTGCAAGAGGCACTGAAAGATGCGATGACTGCATTACCCTACTTAGAAACAGAGGACGATGCAGAGTCAAGAATGGAGAGAGCACAAACTCTGAAGAAACAGTTATGCAGCAGAAACGATTTCACATGTGATTTAAACTTTTCTATTGAATTTAATCGTTTAATGTCATCTGGCAAAGTGTTGTAAAATAATGTACATGTATTGTATGTGAATTTTTGTAATGAGCTGTTGATACTGTCACCTGATGAATATGATTTCTACGTCGAGTGTTATAGTAATAGACTTCGGCATTTTCTGAAAAAATATTCCCGCCCTTGAGCAAGTCATTTTTTACAAAAACCACTGATTCGTAAATAAAAAGACACGGTAATGGTAGAATTCCTAGGTTAATGAAAATAGGCTTACATGAATCACGTGGGTGGGATTTGGTTTAATTTGATTTAAAATAAATAAATAAATAAATAAACTTTGAAGAAGGGTCTAATCAAAATTGTACGAAACACACAATTGAAAATAGTTGATATTTTAAGGACAAATAAATATATTAAAATTTTCAGTTCGTGCCGTTAATGTATTTTGCTGTATCTCAATAATAATAAAAGCAATTATATTGGAGAAATTTCATTTAATTGTGACATTATAGGATATAGTGAACCTGAGGTAAAGAGTAAATCACATGTTAGTCCCCAGAAATTCGTTATAACCGAAGTCGGATGTAAATTGACCTGCATTGTGGTCCTGAGGTGCGAACCGTCTCGGAGCGAGGCCCTTCGATAGATCTGCAACAGATCATTTGGCACACCAATTGATCTTATTTGTGCACAAAGAAAACATTTAAAGAGCAATTATTACCTTATTTTTAAATTTATACTGAGCTCTACAGTTTTCGAAAGAGCTGTAATTTTCTTTGGGATGCAATCTTCCAAATGCATTCAATGAACCTGCACGTTTGACAAACAAGGAATAAAATATATCTATCCATCATGTCAATGTTTATTTTATTGCAATACATCAATCTCTCGTACGAATCTTACACTAATAGCATATTTTTTAAATACATCAGTCTAAAACATACAAAGAGCTTACTTGCAATAAATAAAAATTTAAAGGCTGAACTATTCATACGGAGTAGAAACTGTGATCTTTCGGTGCTTCTGAATTATTCAGCAATAACGAATTAATAAGAGATGATATCTAAGATTTTATGACGTATGTTGTGGTTTTCCCTGACCTTTCAAGTCTTTGATCACAACTTGAAAACATCTATGCCATACATCAACAACTTTACGTTCGGCACAGAGCAATTGCCAAAGCTATCTGCATTATGGAGGGTCGGAGGTTCCATGATCGGTGATTTTTCGAAAACTGCAAAAGTTCAACATTTTTTCGGAGTCTTCCTACAACTAAAATATTAAAGATAGAGTTTTCCCCCATTGAAGAAATCTGTCCCGCAAAGAAAGATTTTTAAAAAAGGCCATGCACAATTTTTCGAAAATTTGAGTACTTTTCGCGTAATTCTGCATGAAAATACGGGCGAGAAAGTACGTACTGTTTTAGCACCACTAGTTTAATTAGTGACATTTATAACACACTAAAAATAAATCATTGTTTTATGTATACATAGTTATTTACATTCAGAACTGTGAAATATATAAACAGAATTTTTACTTTCACAAATGGCTGGTAGCCTTTGACGAAAATAAATTCTGTTCAAAACCTCCCGTTTCGTTTCAACTGAGATTTTCCTAAAGGTTGCAATAGACTGTAAAGAGCCGGTTACTCTCACGTTTCATTTTTTAAAGGAACTTTAAATTAATTTTTGACGGTTGGACAGCTTTAATTACGTGCACGACAAGACGCAACCTTCCAAAATGGAATGCATCGCTTTTTCGCCCGAGGGTCACACGACTCAGACACCACCTTTAGAGACTGAGCAAACAAATTTTGCATTACAAGCTATTATCACAATTTTCGAATTTCCAAATTTCCTATTTACAATATTTTGGTATAACTCATGCTTAATTTTTCGGAGATTTCTACATTTTAATTTACACGAAATTTTTTTAATTGTTGAAAAGAAGAACATATGAATAAAAGGGAGGAATATGTTCAAGTTTTAATAGAATATAAGTAAAGTAAAATGCACTGAAAAAGTTACGCAGTTATTTTATTTAATTCTGAGATATATACGTTTCCATTTGGAAAACTCAGTTCATAATCCTGAACACTGTTGTTTTTTAGTTTTTGGGTAATACGTACATAAAGAATGTAAAGCCGCAAAACGTCGATGCTAAGATTTTTAAGAAAATACACGTATGGAGGTCCCTGATAACGAAGTGTTTTTTTACCAAATGGTAAAACCCTGGCGCCGTAACCGTACACGCGATGTTCCCAAAATGGATATTCCCCGATTGATCTGGCGTAATTCGAGGTCCAACGAATTTCAAACTGATCTTTTGATTTTTGTTGATATTTTGTATAAAGCCTTCAAGTCATTTTCAAAAAGTGACTCCAATATTTTTCTTTAATTTTTTTGCTCGAATACAGCAAAATGGTTTTGCAAATATGTTTTAGGTATGCTTTTAATTCAAACATCTGAAATTGTGAAAATTGCGAAACATTTCGTGGGCATAACTGAAAAGTCTAACCACCACGGTAGTAGAATGAATAAGAAGAATTAAAAGCGAAAAACTACGCATTGAAGTTCAAATTCTCGCCCGGGCAAATATATTTGCGATTTGATAACATCATTAGAGGCAGTTACTGGATCAATGAGTTATTGAAGTGAAGTAACTCGTGACTAATGCAAGGAAAGTTTCGCATGGTACTTGTATTATAATATCAATTAACCGTTACAAAAATATGAGAAAGTATGTGCTGAAGTAACCTTTAGAGTTTATATCAGATGTACATTTTAGCGCTACTGCAGGTTTCTGACACTAGACTGCTATGATCGATCTCTACAGTCCTCAAACGAAATGAATAGTCTAGACATCAATAGCAAGGAACGAGGTGAAGAGTACATCCAAGCACATTTGTGTTTCTCGGAGTGAACTATCACCCTCATTTCAATTACCAGAGACATGATATATGGTAAATAAACTCCATAAATATCCCCCGTAAGGGATGATGGCTGATGCAGCATTCAACATCGTCGTGGCCCATCAAATATCAATATTCACTGCCTGACTTCGGCACAATAGAAAATTTTCATTGTACTCATTTGAATCATTTTCTAATTCACTTTCCTAAAATATAGAAATACACGTAAACAAAGTAAGTGTAAACTGATATACTGCATGATACGCGTGGATACATCATGTTCGAACCAATATTAGTGTGAGGGTCACGAAAAGTGAATTATTATAATAATAATTATTATTATTATTTTGCATCTATTATAATTATCATAATAATAATAATTATTATTATTATTGCTTTTTTATTATTTTGTATCTGATATACTTTTAATGACCCTCCAACTAATATTGGTCGAGTTTACATGTGTTCACTTATGTGTTTACTTTCTCAGGACATCGTTAACATATTCATAACTTCTTCGATACGAACATTTAAAGAGGTTCGTGGAACCATATTACCCGTGATTCGATTGACAACGATTGTGACGACACGAGAAAAAATATTATTAATTTATTATTTTGTTTGTGATTCAGTTTCCGTGACCCTCCAACTAATATTGGTCCGAACAGGATGTATTCACGAGTATCATGCAGGAGATCAGTTTGCACTTATTTTGTTTACGTGCGTTTCCATATTTTAGGTAAGTGAATTACAAAAAGATTGAAATGAGTTCAATGAAAATGTTATTTTGTGGCGAAGTCAGAGAGCGAATACTGATATTTGATTGGCGACGAAAATGTTGAACGCTTCGTAAGCCACCAGCCGTTACGTGGTGCACTGATACTTAAATGTCCAGAAACTCTGCCCACAGCAAACTCCTTTCCCCGCCCTATGAAGAGTCCTCTTGGGCGTCATCACGCCGTCTCACCTGTGTCACCGCCGCTGCCTGCGGGCGCCGGCACCGCTGCCACCGCCGTCGCCGTCGCCGTCGCCGCCGCCGCCCCCGCGGCCGCCGCCGCCAGCGCGCACAGCAGCGCCGCCAGCGGCCACCCTGCGGAACGCCTCCTCGCGCACATGCTGCTCGGGCGCTCGCCGCAGCTCACTCGCACATCACCCGCCGTCCCTCGGCGGCCCAAGGCTCGACTTGCTATCACTGCGCGCTACGTGTTTGCATCCTCACGACATTCACTCGCCAACATATTCACCACTTCCTCGAGACGAACATCTAATCAGGTCCGTGGAAGCACAATATCACCCGTGATGCGACTGACAGCGATCGTGAGGTCACGATGAACACACTCCGACTACGTATCCAAGAGGTTGGTACTTCTTGCCTTTGAACTTGCCGGACGACACACCCAAACGGTAAACGACTGACGGTGTCTGTTCACACGACCACGTGCACGGGCCTGGTAGCTGCTGTGGGTCTCCTCGGATCCTCCGCGAGGTCAGCGCCTGTGAGGCGAGGCAAGGCGGCGCGAGGCGTGGCCGAGGAACGGAACCGCAGCACATCCGCAGCGCCAAGCCCCCGCGGCGGCACTGCCAGCGCCTGCCGGCGGCGGCGGCGGCGGCGACGACTCCCGCGCATGCGCCCCGCCCCGCCCCTCCGCCGCCGCCAAATATAACCGCCCCCGCCCCCGGGACCCGCCGCCTCCGCCGCCGCCGCCGCCGCCGCCGCCGGGCAGTCGGGCGCGCGCAGCCTGTAGACGGCTGCCGCGACGAGGCTGTCGCCTTCACTCGCTCTCACTATCGTAGCACTCCGTCACTCACGGCCTTTCCTGCAATGGGTCTGACCGGGAGGCTCTAGGATTCGAGTACCGACGGAGGAGGTTTTAGACACATCGAAATTGCCCGCTGGCTAGAGGACCATTCTGGCCGCCGGCTGCTATGATCGGTATATAGTTTTCCATGTTCCTTTCGATTAATTACGGACGAATGTCGTGGCATTACCGTTAGAAACGGGCCACGGAAGGAATGAGATCCTTCCTTCTCCCTCTCCTCTTACACACACAACTTACAAGCACTACACTACCACACAAGCCGGGCGGCTAGTTGGGACCTTCGAGCTTGTCCGTGCAGGAGTGTTGCCCGGATGGTGGAGATACCTGGATGGGAGAAACTCCACAACCTGTGAAAGCTGGCGACGGATATCATGTTCCAGCGAGAAGAGGTGAACCTCCCAATCCCGCGATGATTCACGCAGTTGCGGGACTAACAACTCCAGCAGTTGACGCGTCAAAAAACGCAAAATAATGAATCACTGACAGGATTTCTAGTTCAGGAGCAAATCCTGAAAATTTATACAACTTTTCAATTTATACAAAATACAGTGTACAACTTTAATTTCGAAAACAAATGTTTGTTTAAAGGCGGTAATTTAATTCGCGTATCAGTGTATTCCTTCTAATCAAAGGGTCGTGTATTTAAATCGTGTCGTTTTGATATTATCTGTTCAACAAGTCATAACTTTGAGTTGTGCTGATCTCACAGCCGATGAACACAGATTGATGCGTGTCTCGCGTATATTTCCAGGACTCATCTTCCAGGAATTAATGAATACGCTAATCAACAAGAGCAGAAAAATAACGGAAAATTAACACAATTTTTGACAATTTAAAAGTAAAGTTTTGGGAGAGTTTTTGTTTTTGAATACACAATTGATTAGAGAATATTCTTTCAAATTTACTGTTCAAGTAGTCATTAGAGTAAACATTACTGAACTTCGTTTTGGCTCAAAATTTCCGTGTTATTAAAATTTGATTACACTGTCTTTCGACATACTTTTTTACGTTTCACAGTTTCTTCAACTGAATCTTAACTCTATCAACTACATTTGTAGCATCGCACTCTGAGTTACATGTGAATTTGTTGTCAGCGGTCTCTCAAACTTTTATTGACAGTGATGTTCGTTCTGAGAACCAATATTTTAACATATGGAAACTTCCTTCAATCAAGACGAAAATATTTAATTTCCTTCGACGAACAAACAGGTTTCCACATCCAACTAAAGGAAAATTGAGTACCGCGCACTACTAATAATTCCCTTCCACGCTACGCGTTTCATTGAAAGCCTCTAAAGCCACCCGTAGGCAACCTTGGTAACAATGACCTACATACATCGAGGTGAATGCAGTACTATTTCTGTTCACAGAAAAAGAGGATAAAAACGCAATATTGTAAATTGAACGCAATACAGATTTCTCACGAATATGTGTACTCTGCCTTTTGCGAATTTTTACGTCTTCCGCTATCCATAGTCCCGATCTGGAAATAACATTTTAGAAAAAAAATTCTTCAGTAATATTTTACTTATACATTTTTCTAGAACATTTTCAGTCTTTCCACTAATTTTGTATGGTTTTAAATCACTTTTCATTTTCTGCCTTATATTACCCATGTTAGAGTTGCATGGAAACATGAGACGAACACATGAAATTATAGGACACTGGAGAAAATCCCCTCGTCTATACTTCGATTTTTCTATAGTGGCCGATAACATTAGGTCACTGTTGGACCTCCTACCTTATAAAATGAATCTTTTTAATTAATTCGCTAACGTCCGTCTCAACGGAGCTCGTGGCCTCAGAAATGTGCTTACCACAGTTAAAAATATTCATTTTATAAGCAGGAGGTATAACAATGAACTAATGTCATCGACTAGTGCAGAAAAATCGAAGTATAGGTAGTATAGTGTCTAGTTCATGACTTCCGGTAACAAATGTCAGTTATATATTTCTGAAGGTATTAAAATAATACTTATGTGTATCTTGTTCAGTTTAAAAAAATACATTCGAGTGAGCAGAACGATTCCTTAACTTAAAATATAAGGATAATTTTACCATATTGTTTGATAAAGTATTCACAAAATGTATGGAACACGTTGTTGTTTTTTTATGCTATCTAGAATCACCTGACTCAAGCGACTGAAATATAGAATTAGTAAATACCTTCGCGTAAAAGTGTTCGGTACCAGGAGATTTGCGTTCGGGGTTCGCACACAGAATTGATTTTCCCGAGGCCTTCTCTCCCACGGTTGAAGAGAAACCCGGCATTCGGAATTAGCCCTCTCCGATTTGCCTTCTTTCTCGCCGCGGCGGTGGCGACTGATTGGAATTTTACGAGCGACGCGCCAAGTAACCCTGAGCGCAGAGTAATCCGCGGAGATCGCTGGAGGGTGGGGAGTGGGAGGGGCGCGCTGGGGCTGGGAGAGGTGTGCCACAAGGCACGGAGCGATGGCCCGCCGTGGGAAGAGAGGCCAAGGAGAGTGATGGCGGTTGCGGGGGGAGGGGAAGGAGGGGGAGGAAGTTTGAAGTTGCATTGGCGAGGCCGGGGGGGGGGCGGGGGGGGCGGCTGGCAGGCGTCCATCGGGGCGGCGGCGCCTTCCATCGATTGCGGCGGCGTCCGCGCCTCCATTAATCTCGGATTAGACTGCGCGCACCAAATTGCACGACCATATCGTTTAGTGCCGCCGCCGCCGCCGTTCCACTACCTTGATTTCGCTTCATTTACACGACGCGCTCTCCAAGGACGTCGCATCAGCCAATCGCGTTTCCTCATCTCTCGCCGCTGTTTGTATACATACTGACTTGTCTGCACAGCTGTTCAGACCTTTTAGCTATTTTACACTTGTCACTGCCATTTTTCCCTGTCCGCCCTCTTCTCCGTTTGTGTGCTTATCGGCAGAGTTATTTGTTTGCACTGTTCTAGTCTATTCATTCTCTTAACACTTCAACATTTTTCGTTCTGTAAATATGATGGATATAGAACATTGTACAAATATATTATTATTATTATTATTATTATTATTATTATTATTATTATTATTATTATTATTATTATTATTATTATTATTATTATTATTATTCACAAAATAACTTACAGTCTGCAAAGAAGTTTGTTTTGAAAACTCTTTATAGAATTATAAGTAAAAATTCGTATTAAGACAAATCTAGAACACATTTTAGATTTATGTAGAAAGAAAAAAACAGTGATAGAAGTGAGCTTTGCAAGAGAAATTTACTCTTAACTATCATTGTGATGGTAGTTAGGGCTATCACACGAACGATTTTTGTTTACTTAATTTGTAATTATTTCTGTCTGTTCTGTCTTCCCTTCAGGCTGAATAATACAAGTGTTCTGTCCGTGTACAGAAGATTAGAGGATTGTTTTGTATTTTGACGCAATCAATTTTAAATTACTCCAAAAGAACATGTAATAAAACTATTTCTGAGCGTTAGTGTCTATGAAACTGTAATAAAAGATGTGCAATATTTGGACATCCATCCCCTACAACTAATGGATTATTTGGAAAACTCACGGACTAAATTTAGGAGAAAATAATAATAATAATAATAATAATAATAATAATAATAATAATAATTATAATTATTATTATTATTATTATTATTATTATTATTATACTAGATGCAACAATGAGGTTTCCTTAGTATACTCGAACACGTTTCAATGACAATTATAGCTACGTGATACTTTGACAGACTATTAATAACTCAGTAATTTGGAGAGATTTATTTTTTAACAGATCACCGGTACATTTCTTACTGTAATTTAACACTTTAAGTAATAATATTGGAATTCTGACTCCCCCATAACAAGAAACATTACCCTCGTAGTCCGCACTGAATGAAGTTAAATCTTTTTCGACCTATACTCCGTCCAGAAGGGCAATGAAGTCCATCTGAAGGACAGGTAACTCCGTGGGGAGGGGGGTGAAGGAGAGAGACCAAACGAGGGATGGTGAGACGAGTGATGGTGGGCCAAAGCAACTCAGCGCGCGGAGGTTTTTCGTTTACAGCCCTTTCTGCCCCACACAATTTGGTGAGGACGTCAAGCTACGTGATACAAATGCTATCTCTCAGCAGAATTTTAGTTGAAGCCATATTTTTTAGCTGATTTATTTATTAACAAGGTGTGCGTCATAATTAACACTGTGCACGGCGTATATTAAAAAAGGTGGAGTTACATCACAATTGGTCCTGAATTTAATAATATACTTCGGTTGTACATTGCAGCAGACACGAAGAAGGCAGCGGCGGAGGTTAGAGCAGTGGTGGGGGAAGCAATGCGCTTATTGGTTCTCTTCGTTGAATATGAAAATGCGGATGCGTGGGGGTAGCCCAACATATACCTGCCAGCTTGGGAGCTTCTTCATGCTATTCATTCCCCACTCGTGTTTGACTTTATTCTGAAGAATAACAGCAAAACATTTTTGTATACATCGGATTATTGTTTCACAGTCTGAAAGTTATACAACGAATAAATATCATATACTTGGATTTTCTTAATGTCGCGTCTCAAGATCAAGCGCGAAAGAGGGAGAGAGGAGACAGACTCCAATGGGGAGCTGCAATGTCACTACAGCTCCGATTTTTACGGCTCCCTATTGGAGTCTGCCGTCCCCCTCTCTCTTTCTGGCTCTCTCTCTCTCTGTCTCTCTGTCTCTCTCTGTCTCTCTCTGTCTCTCTCTGTCTCTCTCTGTCTCTCTCTGTCTCTCTCTGTCTCTCTCTGTCTCTCTCTCTGTCTCTCTCTGTCTCTCTGTCTCTCTGTCTCTCTCTGTCTCTCTCTGTCTCTCTCTCTGTCTCTCTCTGTCTCTGTCTCTCTCTCTGTGTCTCTCTGTCTCTCTCTCTGTCTGTCTCTGTCTCTGTCTTTGTCTCTCTCTCTGTCTCTCTCTGTCTCTCTCTCTCTCTCGCGCGCGCGTGATCTTGAGACGCCACCTGTGATCTTAAGGAAACCCAAGTATAGTTAAAATACGTTCCACTGAAATTTCCCTCGCCTCCTAAGCTCCTCGAATCTGAGACTTCTTTTGCAAATCGAATATTCTAAAAACGCAAATATTTTATAACAAATTACTCCAAATCATCACAGAAGCACACTAGTTTATACGAACTTCCCACCAACATAATAAACTTGGCACTACTCTGTTACCTCTGACCTTCCTCCTACCCAAACATCTAACAGATTCCTTCATCCGTTCATTTCAATTTCGAAAAACAATCGCACCACAAACAGCTAAAGCGAACATGGGCAAAACTCACTCGATGAAGCTTTCCACATGAAATTCACTACCTCATACAATTCTCTATGTGATGAAATCCTTTTAATTACATTGTAAATTGCAATCAGTTTATTCTACACGACTGATGATGCCCTGTTAGCACGCAGAAATATTTTTTTAAAAAAATAATGTGAAATTGAAAAAACTTGTCATAACACCACTGGACGTACTTCCAAATATTGGAGGGGGCGTGTCCCCACGCCCGAGATGCTCATACCCGGCCGCGGAGAAGCTGCTCGTCGCGGCCCCGCAAAAGTTTGGTGCTGTGAGGAATCCATAATAGCCCTCGCGAGCAGGGCGGGGCGGGGCGGGGTGAGATGGGGCAAGGAATGGGACGAGGTAGGGCGTCGCAATGTGAAAAGGGGCGTGGCGAGTTAGAAAGGGTGGAGATAAGCGGGGCATGGAGGGGGTGGGGAGTGGAGTGACGAGGTTGACTGGCAGGGGCGAGGTGCGGTGGGGCAGAGAGAGTATCGAGGTAGGACGGGGTAATGTGAAAAGGGGCATGGCAGGGAGATTGGGTGGGGAGAAGCGGGGCATGGCGGGCAGGGTGAGGTGTGGAGTAACGTGGTTGACTGGTAGGAGCGGAGTGGGATTGGGCAGGGAGTGGGACGAGGTAGAGCAGGGTAATGTCAAAAGGGGCGTGGTGAGGTAGAGCGGAGTAACGTGGAGTAACGTGGTTGACTGGTAGGAGCGGGGTGGGATTGGGCAGGGAGTGGGACGAGGTAGAGCAGGGTAATGTCAAAAGGGGCGTGGTGAGGTAGAGCGGAGTAACGTGGAGTAACGTGGTTGACTGGTAGGAGCGGGGTGGGATTGGGCAGGGAGTGGGACGAGGTAGAGCAGGGTAATGTCAAAAGGGGCGTAGTGAGGTAGATCGGGAGGAGAGAAGCAGGGCATGACGTGGTGGGTGGAGTGTGGAGTGACGAAGATGACTGGTAGGGGCGGGGTGCGATGGGGCAGGGAGTGAGACGAGGTATGGCGGGGCAATGTGAAAAGTGGCGTGGCGAGGTAGAGCGGGTGGAGAGAATCGGGGCATGGCGGGGTGGGTGGGGAGTGGAGTGACGAGGTTGACTGGCAGGGGCGGGGTGCGATGGGGCAGGGAGTAAGACGAGGTAGGGCGGGGCAATGTGAAAAGGGGCGTGGCGCAGTAGAGTGGTGCGGGGAGAAGCGGGCGGTGAGTGGGAAGTGGCGTGGGTAGGTTGGCGCCGGGGGTGAAGTGGGGAGTGACGCGGTGTGCAAGCGGGCGTCACGAGTGCCTTGCTGTATTTGTCAGCGTTTTCCCAGCGCCGGTTTTGTTTATTTGTATTTTCTTATCGACCCGCGAGATCGATTGTGAGGTCGCGTGGGCGAAGGGCCCTCACGGAGCGACGTGAAGACACTCGCGCTCGATTGGCAGCACTGCGCAGCACCAGGTGGCGCCTTCCGTCACACTCCAAAACGCGTGCACAAGAGATTCTTTGAAAAACAAATGCGTATCCATAAGATGTGTTTCTTTATTGCACCATGAGTCAATGAAATATAATTTAAATCTAGATAAACCTTTCACGAGGTTTGTAATTATTCTGTTATTTCAATTGGGATTAGGAATATGTTATCTTCGTTAATTAAATCAGTTTATTAATTTTCGTAGTACTGTACTGTTGTATCGACATAACGCAACCAAACAGAGGAGAAAAAAGTCATTTTTAACGGCAGATATCCTTTAAGGATTTTAACAGTTCTCCATCAGTTACGAACAATGAATACAATTATAACTTACGATGGCGTATGAGAGAAACTATAAATTAATAAGATACAAGTTTTTATTTGGTTGTCCCTTATAAATTAGATTATTTTTAAAAAGGTTCAGACCCTTTGTTAATTTTGGACAGCCATAATTAAATATATCCAAATGTATTTCATAATTTTATTGAAATGAAAATTGACGACGTTTCGGAGACAGTTCCACCTTCCTCACCAGGTACTACATAAATTGGAAATGATATTTACAAAATAAAAAGAATATGCCATAGTTTATATCAGGAAGAGAATATCGTGTTCGTAAATCGCTAATTCTAAGATTTTAATACACTTGTTTCGCCTCATCATTTTGAAATGTTCAAAAATATACCAAGCACTGGGATATTTTGAAAGAAAAAAGTGTTTTGCGAACCGTTGCCCATAAAAAACTGACCATTGGTGCAGTTTCATAAATCAGACATATGCAAAATATCCATTACCGATGCTTCATAAAAATGCAACAAAAAGTAAAACATGATTGTATCATTACATTATTGTTACTACCAAACATTTGCACATGTTTGCATATGTAACACCCTACGCATTCATAAC
Organism: Teleogryllus occipitalis; assembly: GCA_011170035.1. Taxonomy (NCBI): domain Eukaryota; kingdom Metazoa; phylum Arthropoda; class Insecta; order Orthoptera; family Gryllidae; genus Teleogryllus; species Teleogryllus occipitalis. Next base: position 12,963 of record BLKR01011230.1, read on the forward strand.
AAATAACAAAGAAATTTCGAATACGCAAGCCGAGGCGATGGCACACGCAGAGGGGGAAGTGGAAGGAATAAAAGTAGAGCAATTGAGCATTTCCTTTGCACATAACGTTCCACTGAGCCAATACATTACGGCCGAAATAAATAAAGGCATTCTGCCGAATACCTTTATTTATCGGATCCAATTCGGCGCGCCTCCCGCGTTCGAACCCGGGTCATCCGTGAATCACGCCGTTCGCTAGGGGGCCGCGTCAAAATTGGGTAGGGCGAGATAGAGCCGGGGAAGGTGGTATGACGCAGGCGTCTTGGAGGAGAACGTGGTGAGACGGAATAGTCGAAGCGAAGATTCGGGAGAAAACGAAAAAGAAAGAGCGTGAAAGGAGCACCCATCTACTTAGTTCATTAATCCTGAACGCGTGAAATATCGCGTGAAATTGCATGCAATATCGCGGTAGGTGGCGGTGTTCTTCCCTCCTGATACGTGAGATCCAGCGCAGGCCTATAGGTTGGCTTGCTAAGTTTTTCTTCCTCCAAGTATCTCCCACAGCGGGACGCATCAGCCGGAACAAGGTCCAAGTTCCCGACATGTTTCTTAGTCTAGTGCATGTTTGAGTGTAAGCGAAAAGGAAGGGACAATATTGATTGATTGATTGTGATTCCAGGCGCGTCAACTACTGAGGTAATTAGTCCCGTAAGTGTAGTGCTTTTTTTCATCTGGAGGTGGCGGTAATCTTCCCCCACTGGATGGCGGGATCCGGCACCAACCTACCATCGACTAATGGGGTTTTCCCTAACCAGGTATCTCCCACTAGCGAAGCACCGCCCCAGCCAGGACAAGTTCTAAGTCTCCGACCGGTCTCCCGGCATGTGTGGTAAGGTAGTGCATGTAGTAACTGTGTGCGTAAGGGGTGAGGATAGGACAAGGAATAAGTAGGAAAGATCGCGCGCCGTCCGTTAATATCTCGATTTTCATCGGTGTCTCATGTTGTTACTGCGCAAGCTGTTCATATATATATAAACAATACATATACTAATAAAATAAAAACACTTTCCCCAAAATCGAGATTTTAACATTTACGATTAATGGAAGGGGTGCTTTATCTGGCTGGTGTGGATTATCTGGTGACTGTGCTAAGCCCCTGAATTGTGACGCACAATATCATTCAATGATTCCCCAAGAGCGTTTATTTTGAGATCAATCGATGGTGGAGTTCAAGTTTGCTGTTCGGGCAGGCCGCACAGTGGATATACGAAGACAGCCTATAAGGAGGAAAACAAATAACTTCTCGTCCAAGAAACACAAGAAACCTTTAATCTATAGATTCTCGAATTTAAACTTAGTTCATTGCCTGTGGAACGGTGAACTGAATTTCAACTTGGTTTATTGCCTAAGGAACTACATTAATTTGTTGGTCATGCAGTTCACATTAACTCCTTTTTCAACCTTCTATTATCAATAATTTAATGAATGCGCCGGCCCGGATAGCCGAGATCTCCAAGGCTGAAAAGTCGCCAGCTGACTCGTACCTGAAGGGTCGTGGGTTCGAGTCCCGCGCGGGGTACGGATATTTGTGTGTGTCTGTATGTTTGTGATTATCCATTCATCCTTCATCATATCATGCTCTATTCCCTCAGGGCTTACAACATTTGGGTGTAAAAATGGATTCGGCATAGAAGTGCCGAACCCCCCACCCCCCAAAAAAAAGAGGTCTCTTGCCCCCGGGAGAATATGAGGGCTTCGGTGGGTATAAGTAGCGCCTTCGCGTGGTCCGAAGTTGACCAATTCGCGACCAATAATAATAATAATAATAATAATAATAATAAAAGACCGTATTTTCATGTAGTAAACCTCTCTAAAACGTTCAGTAAAACGACGAAATGAGCAAAATCATGCAATAAAAAGATCAAGACTGCAAAACGGTGTTATGTAGTCTAAAAACTCCAGTTTATCAACTTATTTTTATATTTTGAATGTAATATTTAAAATAAACGAAAACGTTCTACTGTTTTTATTATAATTAAGCCTGTACATATTGTTTAAGCAAACCATATTTGACATTTTAAATATAATTCGCACACAAAATTAAATTAGTAACAAAACAAGTAAATACAAAAATAGAAAACTGTAAATATACCTTCAGAAATAAAAAAATAATTAGGTTACAGATGAAATGTTCTTAATATTGTTTTCATTATAATTTACAGTTATGAATATTTCCAAATTATTTTCTGAGAAATTATTATATCTTCTATTAAATAATATGTTCGCGACAGGGAAAACATCGTTCAACATTTATACTAGTCTGTGTGCCGAGCCTCACTCTTGACGTACGTGTTCACGCTGCTAAAACCTGTCAAAAACTGCGTTCGTTCTTTCTTGTACCTCGCAGAGCAACGTCTGTTCCGAGAAATTCGATGAATTTGAAACGCAGTGCAGCTTGTCGCCGCTAAGCTTCGTGCCTGGACGTAAGGTCAAATGTGACTCGCGCATGCCGTCTCGTGTTGGCAAGTTCAGCAGACTAAAAAAATTATAACAATATTTTCAGCGAAAACTAATAATATTTGATCCGTTTGGGGAGATAGACTTCGAACATAGCGTTTGCAGAGCGGTCGCAACCAAAGGCCGTGGATCCCTGCTGCAATAACTCACAAATTTTAATTAGACAATAGGCTTCATGAATGGTGGAGACGCTCAGTTCTTAGAGCAACAAAATGCAGAATTAATACAAATTAATTGGGCTCGAGTTTCACAGACCACCGGAATGTACTTCTGGGTTGTCATAACAATTTTTTTCTTAAATGAAACCTTTAAAAAAGATAAATTAAAACAAGTTGATAATGTAAAAATATATTTTATGCAATAAAACTATGAATGTTGCAAATTCGTACAGTAAAATACCAAAATGTCCACGTTTCAGGCATTATTATTATCTAAAAGTCAGGTAAAATGATCTTCCTTGTCCTATCCTCTCCCCTTACACACACACACACACGCTAACATGCATTACACTGCCACATATTCCGGGAGACCGGTCGGGAGCTTAGAGGCTTGTTCCGACAGGGGCGGTGCCCCGCTGGTGGGAGATACCTGATTTAAGGGAAACCCCGCTAGCCGACGTTAGGTCGGCGCCGGATCTCGCCATCCAGCGGGGGAAGATCACCGCTATCTCCAGAGAAACAACATGCACTTCACTAACGGGACTAATGACCAAAGCAGTTGACGCGCCCGGAAACACGAAAAAAATCAATCAATCAACAATAATATAAATAATAATAACAATAATAATATTAGAATGGTTGATTATATTCCTGTTGATCCCGTTTTAATATTGTAGAAAGATGGTTCAATAATAATAATAATAATAATAATAATAATAATAACAACAATAATAACGATTGCGTTGCTCCTGCAACATATGCAAACCATACTTATGCTACATAGACTCGCGTAGTTCAACACGCAAGCTACTATAACAAATTTACCCTTTTTCAATGGATCGTTTATTCCTTAGAATAACTATCTGTGAATGATAAATATGATACACTGGAAATTCTAGCACAGCGCGCTCTCCATTTGGGCGCGTCAAGACCGCAACTCGCAAGAAAGTTCGACGCGATGACTGCAGCGGAAGAGCACTTAACGAAATGGTTGCCTCGTTCGGCGTCGCGGCGGCGGAGAAGGGGGCGCTCAGGAAGTCAGCACAGTGAATACGTCTGAAAAGGTCGCAACGCACGAAACAATGAAGTCGGTCTTCCTACTGGTAATCACAGTGGTGAGGACTTGTTTGAAATCATTACAGTTTCAAATGTTTGTTGACGCTCGTGTCATTTGCGTGTGAAAATAAAATACTATGCATGTGTCATTTGCGTGTGAAAACTAAAATACTATGCATGGTAATCGGGTGATTTCCATGTGCCCGCGTACCTGTGTCTGTCCGTTATTAACGGCTAGTCATCTTCCAGTCGAAGTTGTGAAGAACTTACTATTTTTTTCGAATCTTTTCTTCCGGCTTAGGTGGTTCAGGGCATCAATACCGTAACGTATTGTATTAACAAGCAGGAAGACCGGCGCCTTGCAGGCACCGCGTCACAGGATTAGAGCGCCAGAGAATACTGGGTAGAGAAAGGAAGTAGAATAGACGGTAGCTAGGGGCGGAGGCACCCCGAGGTATTTTGGGAACTTCCACAAATCCATGAGAAGGGTTGCCCAAAATGCGTGGCGGCGCGACAGTCACGTGGCATGAAGTGCCGCGCGAAAGCGAGATGACGTTGCGTGTCACGTGGTCTGGAAGGTATATAAGCGAGAGCGCAAAGCGCGGGGGTGGGTTTTGAGCTGAATGAAAACCTCGTGCGAACGCACAAAACTTGCGCCAGGGTGGTGCAGAGACGAGCTAGGCTCTTGGGGCAACCCATGTGTTGGGACGTCACTGTGGAACATTTTTTACGGGTGACTGCGGTCACCAGGGGCCTACGCTGTGCGCGTAAGCTAGCTGAGGATTGGCGCGGGCCACTAGTCAGGCAGATTTGCATTTTTTAAGGATCGCTCCTGCGATCGGGGGATAGGGTCTATCAGAGCTGTACATAACGGATCACACCACTTATTTGTAAATACTTATTAATAAATATGTAAATATCTGAAGCTCAGGTCTGTGATTAGTGTTGTGTTCCCACGACGTCACAATATATATCAATGCAGTGCCTCCGGCTGGGAGGTTCTAGAGTTCCAATTTCAAAAGTTGCAGGATTTTCAACACTAAACATATATCTATGTCGAATTACGCCGCTGTCTGGAAGAGAATTCTAGCGACAGGCACTCTGATCGGTAATTTTCCGTGGTTTCTCCGATCAATACTAGGCGAATTCCGCAGCAGTACCATAACAAACGGGTCACGGACCTCGCGTGATCTTTCTTGTCCTATCCTCACCCCTTACGTACCACTTACCGACACTTACGCGCACTACACGACACATGTTGAGAGCTTAGAGCTTGTCCTGGCTGGGGCGGTGCCCCGCTTGTGGGATATGTCCAGCTGGACAAGTTCAACGCCATATCCAGCGATAAATCAGGCACTATATTTCCGGGATTAATGACCTTTATCAGCTGAAGCGCCCGGAAACATGAAATAATCAATCAATCGAATATTTTCAGAACATTTAAAATGGAATCTTTTTGAAAGAGTCGGCTAAAAAATTCGATATTCTGGACGAGTTCAAAAAACGTTTTCAGAGCCCCTACGGTGGAGAATCACTGTGAATTCTTTCCGCAAGCCAGTCAACTTCCACTTTATGTAACAGATTGACGGTAATTAAGCCTAATTTTGTTACCAACCAAGTTGTTTAAAATGTATTTCTATTGATACTTTTTCATGAAACTTTGTATGCGCGACGATGGACAAGCCAAGTTTCTGCATTTCACTAATTTCTTTATAAACTTATGTAACACAAATTAAGAAAAATACACACGGAGGTTCCATGTCTATTTAGTTATTAATTTCACGGGTAATTAATTAAACTGTCTGAAAAGACAAAAAAAGGAAACTTATCTGTTATCAAAGTCAACACGATTAATATTAATTGTACAAATTATCTAGCTGGCATCTTAACACATTACGGTTTCAAAAAACATCTCATCTTTGGCCAGCCTTTGAAGAGAATTTTCACGGACTGGTCTGATACGGATTATCAAGAAATATGAATTACTGGCGCAACTTTTCTTGACCGATGAATTGAAGAAATGCGAGTAGAGTGGGGGGTATTAGTTACGAAATCGGACACTAGATTTTATGAAGCAATGCCAATTTCTGGAGAATCAGTCATGTCTTCGCAACTTTCTCAATAATTTACGTTCTAACTTTCTCAGGAGTTCGAGGTATATCCTGTGATGGATCTTCACCTGCTTCGGACATTTTGTTTGGAGAAAATACTGGAAAGAAGTATTCGTCTTCAACAGAAAATAGTTTCTCTTTCGCGCCAGTGAAGATGTTTTTGGAATGTTGTCATCAGTGCTCGCTGCGAGCTTTTGCCTTCAACTGCTTATTGTGCTAGAGGGGGAAGCAAGGTCATCGGTCAAGAAAATTTGCGCGATTATTATATGTAATGATGATGGGGGAGGGGGAGGTGTCGCCTCGAATAGCAACCGCGCGCAGGGCCTTCTACTCATGGAGCTATGAATATTTGGAGTTACCAACCTCTTCCATGTGCAGCCAGTTCGCCATATTAGGGGGACAAAAACACGTCTATTAAGCCAATACCTACAATATGTCATTAACAGCTTGTAATGTAGGAGTATGTAGGGCGAGTTTATTGGAACTGCGAATTCCCGCAAACGTACACACGATAATGAAGTTCTTTCAAATCGTGCCCTTGGAAATGATCAGAACATAACCTACTGTAATTGCTAGGTTGCCAATTGTCTCTTCGTACATCTCCAACCCACAATGCTCTCCGCTTTGGATCTGGAGTAAATCTTGAAAAAATCACGAAAATTAACGAATAACTTACAAAGTTACTCAATGTTCCAAATTACATGGAGTAGCTACTTACTTGTGGAAAGTAATTTCCGGTTTTTCCGTACGGTTTTTACAGCCGTTAGCCACACAAGTAACTATAACGAACTGTGACAAACAGCTAGCTATTCTGAACAAAGCTGTTGAATATTAAAATCGATGCCAAACAACACAACTGAACACGAGCACAGCTACAAACCACAGAGCACTCTCACGCAGTGTGTCTACGCAACACGCTTTCTGGACCCACCAATATGGCAGAGGTGGCTTCCAGTTTTTGACGTCATGCCATCTCCCTGTATTCATAGCTCCATGGGCGAGCCGTCCCTCGAACAGCAACCGCACGCAGGGCCGTCTACCTGCAGGGCCCTGCCGTGCACCGCGCGCTAAATGAAGGGCGCCAGCGCGCAATTGCACCCCCCTCCCCCCCGTGCAATCCACCGAAGCACGCGCCAGCGGCACTCCGCGGGGCGAAAAAAGTTGCCCGTGGAAATGGAATTGCAGGGGAGAGTGCAGCCACTAGACCAGCAATTTGTCACTATGTGGGTCAACGCACGTGGATTCGCAAGTGAGGCGCATATTTTATGAAATACCGTCAAGCAGATATGCACGAAGAGATATTACGGTGTTCACTGTGTTTAACAAATGAGTTTAATATTGTTCTTTGCTTCAGAAAAATGGTTGCAGTAATTTTTATAATTAAAAATAAAAATGATATGTCATGAAATAATACGACAAATCTGTTAGTTACATCTACGAAAATAAATAATACATCATCATGTGATACATGTTGATTTTAATACTGTTTCAAAAACTATGAATAAATGAATGAATGAGTCAATAAATCAATTCGTATTGTTGATTTTAATACTGTTTCAGTACCGTTTCAAAAACGAAAAACGAATGAATGAGTGAATAAATCAATCCGTATTAAGTTGAAGAATACTTTTTCTGCCTCAGACATGCAACTAATTCGCATGACGCTACATTCGTATCCATCCACGCAGTTGTTTGATCATCGATATGAACTACAGATGCACAAACCATGGATATTACGGTGCAAAAGTATTCCAAACCAAAAATATTGATGCGATGTACTAATTGCGCGCACGCATAAATTAAAATGTATTTTACAAAAGATGCAAATTGGATCACATACTGAAAAATATCTCGGAATTTTCTACTGTGCCAAAAATACCTTAACAGGCATGTAGATTGAAAAATCAACCAAATACAACAAAGACGAACATTGTGATTGAGAAAACGACAAATTACTTCTCATCAAATGAAAAGTTTAGAACGAAATATTTCACGAATTTACTTTGGGTTTTAGAGCCGATATTACTTCCCTAAGTGAAAACAAACAAACAACGGTCTAGATAAGACAGTAAACAAAACTTAAATTCTTTGTTCACCACAAAAATTACATGCTGATGTAATACTTGATAGATAAGTAGTGAAGTGTCCCTTACACGAGAAGACATTAACTGCTGTCCAGAAACGAATAAGTATTTAATTAAATATAGATTTGAACAATTCTTAAATTCAATATTCTTCGTTTTGCTTCTCAAGAGTTTACGTTCTGCTCCACAGAGTGCGCCAATAGCATTATCTTCATCCAGCAGACCATCTGTTGCTCAGGATGTCCCCCATGCGCTGGTATTTCTACGTTTTGTCTTCCCTTGTGTTTCACACATGGAGAGGCATACATATGAAAGAGTGTAATACTGAACTATGTACAACCCAACAAGCAATAAATAAATTTTTAAAAAAATGGAGAGGCGACGTCCGCCGTGGGCGAACGGCGAACTCAGGAAGCTGTGACCTCTTGAGATGACTGTGAGCGCTCAGGCTTTCAGGGTAAGTATTTTTATTTGTTCTTATTATTTTTAGTTTGTTTTCAGTTTAATCTTCATTATAAATTATAAACACGGTCACTGAAAAATTAAATGTTGTGCCCATGAATTTTATTTTAGAGATCACTAAATCACTTTTAAAACACCACATCGATGTTTAAAAAACAGATGGTTTTTGATTGATGTTTTATTGACATCGATGTTCTCATTTTGAACATGGATTTTCCCATGAATTTTATTTTAGAGATCACTAAATAACTTTTAAAACATCGCATCGATGTTTAAAAAACATTGATGGTTTTTGATTGATGTTTTATTAACATCGATGTTCTCATTTTGAACATGGATAATTGTAACACCGATGTTTTGTTAGCGATGTCGCATCACTAACTGGCACCACCAATAGAATACCTTATTGTCCGCCAGTGTCCTCTGTTATTCCTGTCTCCAGTACACATTCGCCTATTAAAAGGCAAGAAGATATAAACTGTTAAAACACACAAAGGCCGAAATCGAATGCAAAGGAACGCAGAGGTAGCTGCACCTTGTGAATTGATTGATTGATTTTTTCGTGTTTCCGGGTGCGTCAACAGCTTTGGTCATTAGTCCCGTTAGTGTAGTGCATGTTTTTTCGCGGGAGTTGGCGGTGACCTTCCCCCGCTGGATGGCGAGATCCGGCGCCGACCTACCGTCGGCTAGTGGGGTTTCCCCTAACCAGGACTCTCCCACCAGCGGGGCACTGCCTCAGCCGGGACAAGCTCTAAGCTCGCAACTGGTCTCTCGGAATATGTGGTAGTGTAGGGCATGTTAGTGTAAGTGTGTGTGTGTGTGTGTAAGGGGAGAGGATAGGAGAAGGAAGAGGAAGGACCGATCGCCTGCGGTCCGTGGCCCGTATGTTAGGGTACTGCTCCGGCATTTGCGTGGTGTTGATCGGAGAAACCACGGAAAACTACCGATCAGAGCAGCCGGCCGCTGGAATTCTCCTCCAGACAGCGATTGAATTCGACCTATCTGAAAAGCTAGTGTCGAAAATCCTGCCGCCGTGGGGAGTGGGAACCTAGGACCTCCCGGTCAGAGGCGCTGCACTGGCATCAGTTGATGCACTGAGCTACCGCTCCCGGTGCCCCAGGTGAAGGCCGCGCAGAAGAAGCCAAGCAGGGGCGGGGGCGGGGGCGGGCGCTCGCCCTCTTTGTCGCGGGGGCAAAAAGCGGCGCGCGTTGTGCGCCGTGCGAAGCGGCGTCCGTCGGAAGCCCGGGGGGCGGGGGAGAGGGCGGGGCGGGGCGGGCAGTGGGCGGCGCGCGGCGCATGAGAATCGCTGCGGAGGCGATTACATTTGAATTACGGCTGCGCGCGGCACAAAGCGGCTGCGGCGCCGGCGCCCAGTGCCAGCGCTTTGCGGCCGCCCCCGCGCCCCGCCCCCCGCCCCGCCCCCGCACGCACTGGGCCCGGCCACGCCGCCGCACGGCCAAACCCACAACGCTGTTCCATCTACTGCGGTACGGTATTAAATAGAAGGCATCAATTGATGTCTCTTGCAGTGCCTCTGACCGGGAGGTCGTAGATATCCAGTGCCGACGGTGGCAGGATATTCGACTCTACCTAATTAGCTTAGGCCGCTGTCTGGAGGAGAATTCTAGCAGGCTCCTCTGATCGGTAGTTTCTCCGATCAACACCAGGCGAATGCCGGAGTAGTACTCTAACAAATGGGCCATGTACTGCGCGCGATCTTTCCTTCCTCTTCCTTGTCCTATCCTCACCCCTTACACACACACACACTTACATGCACTGCACTTGTCAAGAGCTTGGAGCTGGTCCCGGCTGGGGCGGTGCCCCGCTGGTGGGAGACACCTGGTTGGGGAGAATACGCAAGCCGACGTGTAGGTCGGCCCGGATCTCGTCATCCAGCTGGACAGCATCACTGCCACTCCGAGTTAAATACAGTCACCACACTTGTAAGACTAATGACCTTAGAAGTGTACGTAGTGCCTTTGAAAAATACCGGTATTAAACTTCCACCCTCACTCTTATTAGATCAAGTCGATAAAACTTGTCGTTTAGGTGCCACCGTTTACCATTAGGATTTCACACAATCTATTTTTTTTTACCAGAAAATAATTTCAATTATTGAGTGAAATATGGATTAGAAAGAAATGCTTCAAAAATACATTTGGTTATTTTTTCACGTGTCGTTTTTAATAAATACATAAATAGACAAAAATGTTATAATTACTGATGAAAAATATACATCTAAAGTATCACGTTAAATTCAACAATAAAAAAAATTGACCACTATAAAGATGCATTTCTCAAATGATTCTTATCTTATTAAAAAAATCATTTTTTATTCCCGTAAATATTATCTATATATTTTTATGTTATCTCCTTATTTTTGAAATATATTTTGGATTAAGTACTTTATTTTAAAACTGCATTTGATTCCTTAATAATCATATTGAGTAATCTAGGAACGAAGACTTAAAGAAAGAAATATTATTTTTTAGTTAAAAGGGAGTTTCCGTTCAAAAATTAAACAAAAAATATTTTACACGGGACGTACTAAATGTCAAAGGAACAGACCGAAAATACTCGTTTTACGTACATCATATATACAATTCTCTTCTAAACATATTTTTAATACACCAAGTCAACTACCCTTTGGACAGGCAAATCGTATGAGTCAGGTGCACTAAGCCGGATAACGAAGACATAAACTGCATACGAGAATGAATAAGAATATAAAAATCGTCAATTTATTACTGAGTGAAAATAAAAATTAGTTTCAATAGGCACTGTCACCTATCAATAAAAATAGACTAATATGCAATCAAAATAAAACAAATTCTAATAAACGAAATGTTAGCTTGGACACGTTATATTCAAAATGAAATGATAAAATGCTTTTATTCCGGTGTACTAATATTATTAAATCTCATTTATAGGTTTACATTTTCTGAACTATACAAACATGTCGAACATTCTTCTTTTTCATTTTGATCTCATTACGTTATGTTTTCACTCAATATATTTTTATGATATAGTTTCAGAAGAAAATAGATAAATATTTTATTGCGACTGTGTGTTTTGTACGGATTAATAATGTTACCTTTTTATAAATGCTTTTTTAGCACATATTCCAAAAATTATACTCTAGAATAATATAAAATGTAAAGAAACAAATGTTTTTGTACAGAATGGAGAATAATTATAAAGATATGTTCAAAGACAAAACAGAATCGTCATTGTCACACTAGTATTTTACTCATAGTACATTTTTTTATGGATACATTAAAAAGAACGTCTGAATATTGTATCCTTTTAATGAAAGTTTCTTAGTTCATAAATTTCACAGGATACCAAGGGCTTAGAAGCTCAAAAACCTAAGCTATCACCTACCTTCAGTCGCTTTCTTTGATGATCGCTTTATCGCTTTTAGCGAGCACTTACGCGTCTTTTCAAACACATTCCATTCTATAACATCTTATTACATTCCAGAAGACTGACTAGATTTGCGATGAAAGAGTTAATTACAATTCTCTCGTCACCGCTTTCAGCTCGAACCGCGCCGGAGAGGAGGTTCCCTTCGTAGCTTGATTACGGTTTGGTTGATTGATTGACTTTTCCAGTAAAGTCCTCTATGGTCATGGGTCCTGTTACTGGAGTGAATGTTTTATTCCGCGAGGTGGTGGTAATTGGTTTTACACTGGATATTGAGATCCGGCGACGTACATTGTGACTTGAGAGGGATTCCTCGCAGGTATCTACCCCAACCTGAACACTGTCACTGACGGGACAAGCTCTACGCTACTGATGGAATACGTTCTACGCTCCGGACCTGCCTCCTGGAATGAGTGATAGTGAAGTGCATGTAAGTGTGTAAGGGGAGAAAATAGGAGATAGATGACATAGAAAAGACTGCGCGTTGAGTGTGGGATGTCTTTTGGGGTACTGGTCTGACAATCGCCTGGAATTGACTGGAGAAATCATGGAAAACTACCCATCAAAACAGCCGACCTCTAGAATTCTCCTCAAGGCAGCAGCGGCATTAGACCTATGTACTAGTTAGAGAGTCAGCACCTATGCTGGATCTAAGCTAAACTCAGCCGGTGTTTTCCAAGGACGTCGTACCGGACCACAGTGAGGCGTCGGTACCACCGCCGCTAGAAATCACGGAAAACTATTTATTAAAGCAACTGACCTCTACAATTCTCCTCGAGGCGGCAGCGGCATTAGACCTACCTACGCACTAATAAGAGACAGCGACTTTGCTGGGTCTAAGCCAAACGCAGCCTCAGTGTTCCTCAAGGACGTCGTACCGGACCACAGTGAGGCGTCGCTACCACCGCCGCTAGAAATGACGGAAAACTATTCATTAAAGCAGCCGACCTCTACAATTCTCTTCGAGGCGGCAGCGGCATTAGACCTATGTACTAGTTATAGAGTCAGCACCTATGCTGGATCTAAGCTAAAATCAGCTGGTGTTCCTCAAGGATGTCGTACCGGACCACAGTGAGACTTCGCTGCTACCGCCGCCGCCGCCTCTGCCTGCGTCCGGCGCAGCGACGGCTCTCACTCGGAATCCGCTCATTTGCTCTTATTCGGGCCCTGCCCTAGCTCCGCCCCCGGCCCCGCCCCCGCCCCGCCCCCACCCCGCCACCGACACCGCGCGGCGCCGCAAGAGCTTCACCTCATCTGCTTCCGACGGCCGAGTTTATGCCTCGTGAAATTTCAACTACAACACATTTGCGCTGTTCGCATTGTGCGGCGCGGGCGAATGAATTTGTTTTCCAGCGCCTCCGCGGAAACTCGCAGAAAGTGCAAGTATGTCGGGGGGTCCTGTGCTGATGGGGCAGGAACGACTGGAACGCTGTATTCAGCTCCGCGCGCATGCTCTGGAATGCTGCATTCAATTTGCTGGAGCCTTTTCTCCGTCGAATATTACGTTCACCGGAGTTTCGTATTTCTGCTCTGCTTCACTCCTACTTTTAGAAAGAAAATGGAAGAAATATTAAAAAATTGGACAAACATTTTTGGTCATAGTAAGGAAGTGAGTAAGTAAAATGCTCAGCCGGTTTTGAAGGATCCGTTCATTGAGACATTATCTACCTTTATGTGAGATGTAATTATTTCTTTAGATTGTGATAGAGTGAGCCAGGAAAATTTCTCCGTACTGAGCCGAATCAGGGTTTCCTATTACTGGATTTATGTCGGTAGCAACCAGATCACTGGGCAACAAGTGAAGGGGACATTACTTCCAGCATCTAGAATGATTGTGATGAGTACGGAATTTACGTCAAGTCTAAAAGAAGCCTCTGAGCAAAATTGAGTTACGTCGCCTGTTACGTCGCCAATGATAATACCTCCATTCTTCGCTAGGTGGTGAAAGGAGCGTAGCGAAATTTGCGTGGTCAGACGGAAGAGCGGGCCTGATGGCCCGAGTCTCGCCACGTAAAATAAGGCATTAACTAAACTAACTAACTAACTAACTAACTAACTAACTAACGTTTTCAAGCTGCAGCTTGTGTTACCAACATAATTTCAGTTGCAAGCACTGTCACCAGTACCGTACCACTGAGGAGAAACTTTCCTGGCGCGCTATATAAAAAATATATTATAAAACGGTGATGTAACGATGGGATTAATACACGTGTTTGAAGTGAAATTCCGATACGAGTGAGGAACGAGAGAGTATCGTTAAATTCTTACGAGTGTATTAATACAATTACATCGAGTTTCATACAGTACAAAGTTTTCTACCACTAATTAAACTTTTACATTGAATAGTTCCGTGGCAGCTGACCGAGAGGGCTCATCTAGCGGACAGTTACGTCTTGGGATGTCTCAGGTGACCTTGGTTCAATACTGACCGTGAACGAGCACTATGCGAGTGAGGTTAGGGACTAATGATTAAGGTAAAATGTTTACATCAATGGACAACTCCATGGAAAATGTTTTTTAAGTATAAAGAAAATAAACAACAGTTGAACAAAGTAGATAACATTTATTTAATATTATTTATTTTTGTTTAGCTATTTATGTTTTATGATTGTATAGCTTTCCGTTTACCCATGTTTCCTAATTTATTGACTCTCAGGTTTTGCCCAGTGCATTTGCAATTCATGTGACTGACAAAAACGATGGACCAATGCAGTGTTGAGCGAAGTTTCAAATATTTTTTGCAAATTTCTTAATATATTTACCTGTTACTCTAAAAGTACGTGCCGTGTTTATTTTTATATTGGGTATTGTGAATTAAGTGGCAGATTGTGAAGCCTGTGCATCATTCCACTTTCATTCATGTTATTCATGTCTTCGACATGCATCCATTTTACCCAATAGAATGCTGCCTGCAACAACTACATAAAAATATATTTGTGGATGTAAAGTTTGGTAAATATTAAGGAATGTATTATATTGTATTTACTTTTGTTAAAGAATATATTTGTTGTTTGACCAATATGATGCTTCATTTACGAAGACTTATTTCACGAGATTAATGTTTCAAATTGTTTTTGCTTTGTGTCTGCCAGATGAACGCCTTAATAGAGCATTTAATTTTGAATATTTGATTCTACCTTGCACAATTGAATGGCTCTGTAGAACAAAGGACTATCCCACACTTTTTTGTGAAATCGAAATATTAGATTAAATATAACGTCAAGTAATAATTTTCTTTTAATCTTATTATTTAAATCCTGTGAGTTTCATTACGGAACGGGCTGTAGACACCTAACAAAAGAATTATACAATGGAACTAGAAAAATATTTTTTTCGACATACATTGGGATGCAGTGGTAAATATTGGGTGCAACATAATAATTAAAATATCTAAAATAATTATTTCAAAAATTGTTTTTTTTCATTACTTTCAGTAGGTTTTTATTTTCAATTTTTCATATTATGAAATAAGTTAGGCAAACTTATACATATATTTTAAACATGATTGTTTAATTGATTAAAGGTAACTGTTACCGAACGACGCCGATTTCCCAAGTCTGCCTCGTGTTCTGGGAGAACCCAGCGACGTATTATGACTTGAACTGTTTAATCCGTCAACGACTGCTTAGAAATTACTCCCTCAACGTCGTCACTGAATACCAGCCTTTTGTTTCTTAAGGATTCTTCTTAAATAAATGGATAATCTGATGTCCAAATCAATGAAACGCATAATTTCAACAAGACAATATTCAGACTACTATGTCTATCAGCAGAAGTCTATCTCTGTGTTTTACAGTTTTTAAGATTTTACAACTATAATGTGATAAGCCAAGAACCGTGGGTTTACTTTGAAATGATAAAATCAGTATCCAGCGTAGTAATATCAGCATTGTTTGCACCTCGGAAGTCAAAGGATACGCGTTCTTAGAACAACGGATAAACAAAGTTTAATACTCCATGCTTGTTGCCATAACGCTGTGCAAATGGACACGGCCCTGAACACGTTATGTGCAGAAGGTGTGAAAAGGGCGTTGGATGGCCGTGATCTTTAGAAAGGACGCATGAAATCATTCTCTGAAAGATTATTGTAACGAACACATCTAAGCGGATGGTGAGGTACGATCAGATATTCAGCATAGGCTGGGTATTAGATAAATGATAGTGAGCAGGGAAGTTATGTCTAGTTGAGGTTTGAGAGCTTGGTCTTATGTAAATTGTAATATTAATTGTAATTGGGAATTTTATTAATGTGGTAGTTGGAAGTGTGAATTAAATAGACTCCATGTTTCGATATGATGCATATTAGGGTAGCTCCGTATATGGAAGAATTTTTTAAAATAAATAACTGAGTATAGTCAGTCGCGAGTAGGTATTTCATACGAAACGCAGATGGGGAAAGTCACGACCGCGTATTAATTTGTGGAAATATTAAGTCCTATTATTAGCAATCGTTGAGGACATTCTGGAACATTTTTTTAATTTAGGAAAGGACGCAAGGATTGCTAAACCGAGGATTCCATGGACAATATTCTGCTAGTCAGCCGAGAAGCCAGCGATCACATTTTAGTAAGCTTACGAACTATAGTCAAACCCGTACGGTGTTTTAATGTTTTAAAGTGAAAGTTAGTTCACAGAAAATTAATAGAATTGTAATGTATAGATTAGAAGAATAAGTGTTAAATTGTTATTGTTCAAAAAGGCTTATAGTTTACAGTTGTTTGCATCAATCTAATGATTGATTTTAAATTTTTCACAAATAGTTAGCCTACCGCGGAGCTTGACAAGAAAGATTTATCACTAATATTGTAATGTTACTTACCAAACCGTTCTCTATTCCATCTACCTTCTCAATACCTCTCTCCCATATGTCACAGTTTTTACTGTTTTATTGTTTTAAGAACATTCATAAATTACATTTCATAATTCCAACTCATATAGTATCCTCAAGTTAACAATCTTCTTCACGTATCCAGAAGTTCTGAATGTCAATTTCACTAAATTTTGTTTCCTATGTTGGGGAAAGTATTACGTATTTTGCAGCACCCAAACTTCTCTCAATGAGCACGAGCTGATCGAGTCCAGTGAGCATTTGAATCCCTTAATTCTTAATATGGCTGCGACTGCGAGCTTACTGGCCGCTGAGTAACGGATCCCCTGTGGGATGCGTCATGGGGAAGAACAATCGCTCGCGCGATACACAGGAGGTTCTAACTGCCATTCAGGCAGCTTTGGGGCGCCGCCAGGACATCCTGCGGCGGTTCTATTATTCGTAATTCAACACGTAGTTGGATTGGAGGAAGAGTTGGAAGGGGAAGCTGGGGCTCAAAACAACCTGCGCAGATTATACTTCTCCCCCATATGTCACATACAATTTGTATTGTTTTATGACGATTTATATTTCATAACAAAATATATTTCATCGTAAATTCCAACTCGTATCGTATCCTCAAGTTGACAATCTTCTTGACGAATTCCGAAACTCTCATCAATTTCACTACATTTTGTTTCATATGTTGGGTGAAAGTATTACGTATTTTGTAGCATCCAAAATTCTCTCAGCTGATTCGATGGCCGAGATCATTACGGCAGTAGTGCAGTAGCAGTATCGGACCAGAGGATAGCAAGTTCGAATCCCGCCTCGAGCCTGGATGTTTATGTTTGTTTATGTTGTCCATATGTGTTCTCCCTACAGTTTAAAAAGTCAAAGTGGTCGCTATATGACCTAGATGTTGAAAAGTGACCTAAAGAAATTCTCTCAATGAGCACGAGCTCATCGATTCCTTTTTTTTTTATCTAGGGCTTTTATCCAGCCGACAGCCGGTTACCCTTTACGCCCCGATGGACGCATATTCGACCATACACTAGACACCAACACACTTGCGGGCTCCTCTGATCTGGGGTCAGCAGAACGCGAGGCCCTCCGCGACAACACACACAAAGTCAAGGGACAAACAGCCATGCCCAAGGCACTCGAACCCGCGACCCTTCGAAGCGCTGAGTCGGTACTTGCTTAGCCACCTCGATCCAGGTCGGCTAATTTTTCCCTAGGGCTTTATCCAGCCGACAGCCGGTTGCCCTTTACGCCCCGATGAGACGCATATTCGACCATACACTAGACACCAACACACTTGCGGGCTCCTCTGATCTGGGGTCAGCACCCCTCCGCGACAACACATACATACAAAGTCAAGGGACAAACAGCCATGCCCAAGACGGGACTCGAACCCGCGACCCTTCGGACCGAAGCGCTGAGTCGGTACTCGCTCTTAGCCACCTCGGCCATCCAGGTCGGCACTCATCGATTCCAGTAAGCATTTAAATCCCTTCATTCCAAAGAGGGCTGCGACTGCGGGCTTACTGAGCGCTGAGTAACGGATCCCCTATGGGGGTGCGTCATAGGGAAGAACAATCATTCGCGCGATGCACCGCAGGTTCGCACTGCCATTCAGGGGGCTTTGGGGCGTCGCCAGGTCGTCGCGCGGCGGGCGCCGCCCAAAGGCTGAGCCGATTCTGCGAACGGCAGCCGGGGCGGGGCACGCCGCCTCATTGAACATGCGCCATTGATCACCGCGGCGCGGCTACGATAAATCAAAGAGAATCGGGCAGCTCGATAAGAAAACGCTGATCTTTATGTGAATCATCATACATATCTGAATAATTTAGATTGATGTCGGAACTGATTTTGCAACGTACGGCTTTCTGTTTAATGAAACTGAACCTGTTTATTCGAAATAAGGTACTTCATTGACTTTGGAATACGTCTGAAAGTAGAAAAAAATGAATGGGAATTAATATGTTTGTCAGGACACCTATTATTTATCATTTGAAAAACGAAGTAAACCATTCAATAATATATGTTCAAAAAAACCTCTTAATGAACAACCTGGCGGGAGGAACGACGAGGGATGTCTTTTGCACTCGCTTTAAGTTTGGAATCCCCCTGTGACTTTGAACATCGAACATAAAATGTGAAATTACAAGCGGAACTTAGAAAAATTCTCCGAGAAAAAAATATTATAATATACAGTGATACATATATAACGTTTATAAGATAAAATTATTACAGGTTCACTTACTAGTCAGTACATTTTCAGATTATCCAGGTTTGTTGGCTTGATACTCTGCAATATTTATGATAATTTTCACTTCTGCCTACCGGGAGAGATGACTCATGGCATCAACTGATGTCACTGCTATCCCTCTGACCGAGAGGTCCTAGGTTCGAGTTCGGATGATGGCAGAATTTTCGACACTAACTTGTCAGCTAGGTCGAATTCAGTCGCTGTCCGAAAGAGAATTCTAGCGCCCGGCTGCTCTGATCGGTAGTTTTCTGTGGTTTCTCCAATCAACACCAGGCGAATACCGGAGCTGTACCCTAATAAACGGACCACGGTCCGCGCGCGATCTTTCGTTCCTCTTACATGCCCTATCTTCATCCCTTACACATACACTAACACTAACATGCAGTATACTACCACACTGCCGGGAGATCGGCCAGGAGCATAAAGCTTGTCCCGGCTGGGGCGGAGCCCCACTGGTAGGAGATATCTGGTTGGGGAAAATTCCGCTAGTCAAGGGTAAGTCGGCGCCGGATCTCGCTATCCAGTGGTGAATGATCACCAGCACCAAATATTGCATTTTTCAACATATGTGCTTGAAATTATATAATGTGCTTGGAAAATATTTAATTGAAATTATCAGCTCTATTTATTTCTTCTCTCAATTTGCGATTCAAGTGAAAATATTCGTTGACAAAACGTAGATGAAGATAATCTGAGCGAATCTTTTTTTAGTCTCTAGACACTAGCATGCATGCGCGTGTCAGCATTCAGAAAAATGATATTTATGTTTTCTATTCTAAATTAAACTCTAATTAAATTAAATTCTAATTAAATACAACGTATCAGATGGTAGTCATGTGATAAAATAAATCACTACTAGTGTTAAAAATTTACAGAAAGGAGGACATTTAAAATACGAAAATCGACGAAAGGACAACTCGCTTTAATGGAGGACTGTCCTCCCAAATGGAGGACAGTTGGTAACCCTATGTGTAACGCATCAAGCACACGCGACATCTGCGGACGAGATTCCTCCGTTCATCCTCACTCGTGTCGCGCGAGGTCCCCGCCGTAGAGCCAGGGTCTGACTGGCTGGATGCCTCCTCCAATCGGCGCGGCCTCCTCAAGCGAGCGACTGCTCCAATTGCAAAAAACCAGAGCCGATCATGGCGATTGCTCGGCTCCCTTTTTCCTCCTCGCAGGATGATACTTCTTTTATTTCTTGGTGGAGCAGATGCAGGCGCGACAAGAAGCTTAGCCTCTCACGTCATTTCTCCAGAAGCAATCTACTTCAGTGTCACCACCCTAGCGTGGCATCTAGGTGATTCACTGCGCGGGAGAGGTTAATTTGATGAATTTCCGTCCAGTGACAGATACATTTATACACATATTAGTGATCCAATTGTAAGTGCAAAATAGAGGTGCTAAAACAGTACAACTAGATTCATTGGAAACAGTTACGTATTATTGAAATATTGTAATTTCTGGCCTACTAACATAGGAGCTATAACTTGAAGTTCAATTCAATCAATTCAAACGAAGGGTCTATGGTGCATAACTGCATTTATTTCTATAGACAGGAACAATAATCATTCCTTACTTTTGCAAACGAAACAAACATGAAAGTATTTAACTGTTACAGTAATTGCAGAACATTATAATGAAAAACAAGAGTAATATCGCACAAGCTTGCCGTGATTACATAGAAGTGAGCTTTCAAATGTAGATTATCACAATCACCGATCAAATCTTCTTAAACGTCTTATTTTTAAATATTCTCATTATATACCTTTAGTTACAGTGTTATTCACAATTTTTTTCAGTATCTTTGTTTCACAATTATATTATATAAGGAAATCTTTTCATGCATTGTTTCTGGAAATTATAAACTACAGAAATTCGTACAAATAATGGTCTCGTTTTCAATTTTGTTTTTATAACTGGTTTATAGGAGATTCTGTAATTTTTCACTTTCACAACTAAAAAAAAAATAACAGTCAGCGAAACGTGAAATTGCAATTTGGAGTTCTTTTAAAACCCAGTATTAACATCCCAGACGCAGCACGGAGTGAAACCTGCGAGTTTCAGTTACCAAATGCTAGAAGAATACGCGAGTCCGGTGTTCTTTTTCAGAGCGCGCTTTTGCATGAAAAGGGTATACAATTAATTACTGGGGAAAATTAATTTTTCTCTCTAATTAACAAGCCGCTTCATTCACTCCGGCTGCCGAAAGGTGCTCGTTTAATGCCACTGCCCGCGCGATGCGGCGGCTTGGGAAACTTTTAAATCGGATGCGCGAGGCAGCGAAAGGGAGCCGCGAGCCGCCCTCGCAGCCCTCGCCGCCCTCGCCGCCCTCGCCGCCCTCGCCGCCCTCGCCGCCCTCGCCGCCCTCGCCGCCCTCGCCGCCCTCACCGTCCCCATCTCCACATCCTAATCGTTCCCCACTGCCATCCTCGCCGTCCATATTGTCGCCATCACCACCACCGCTTGTCCCCATCTCTTTCGTTGCCGCCCCCGCCGCCTCACTGTCCCCTCCTCAACCATGCAGGCCTCACAGCCGTCCTTGCTGCCACCCCTAGTGACATCACCGTCCCCGTCGCCCCCGACCGGCACCGTTTGATCCCATCAGCTTTGCTGCCGCCCCCGCCACCACCTCCTTCACCATCTCTTCTACTGTCTTCCCTTAACGCCTTCGCTGCCATCCGTCGTCCTCAACGTCCTTATCTCCTCCACTGTCGCCATAAGCGACGTCACAGCCATCCGCCGTCCTCAGCGTCGTCACTACCGCTCTCACTAGCACCCCTTGACACCATCGGCCTCGCCGCCGCCCCCGCCGCCCTCAAAATCCCCAATTCATCCTTGCAGGCCCCATAGCCGTCCTTGCTGCCACCCCTACCGACATCACCGTCCCCGGAGCTACCCTACCGGCACCGCTTGATCCCATCAGCTTCGCTGCCGCCCTCGCCGCCCCCTCGTTCCCCATCTCCTCAACTGTCTCTCCTAAACGCTCTCGCTGCCATCCGCCGACCTCACCGTCCTCATCTCCTCCACTGTCGCCCTAAACGACGTCACATCCATGCGCCATCGTCACCGTCCCCACTGCCGCTCTCACTAGCACCCCTTGACACCACCGCCTCCGCCGTCCTCACCGTCCTCACCTCCGCCATGCAGGCCCCACAGCCGTTCTTGCTGCGAGCCCTGCCGACATCACCGTCCCCGCCGCCCTCCTACCGGCACCGTTTGACCCCATCGGCTTCGCTGCCGCCCCCGCCGCCCTCATCTCCTCCATCTCCTCCTGTCGCCCTAAACGCCCTCGCTGCCATCCGCGGTCCTTACCGTTCCCACTATCACTCTAACTGGCACCTTTTCACCCCATCGGCTTCGCTGCCGCCCCCGCCGCCCTCTCCGTCCCCACCTCCCCCACTGTCGCCCTAATCGCCGTCGCCGCCATTCACAGTCCTCACCGTCTCCACAGACCCTCTCACTGGCATTCCTTGACCCCATCGGCCTCGCTGCCGCCCCCGCCGCCCTCTCCGTCCCCAGATGCACCCCTGCCGCTCTAAACGCCCTCGCTGCCATCCGCGGTCCTCACCGTCGCTCTCACTGGTACCCTTTGACCCCATTGGTCTCGCTGCCCCCCCCGCCGCTCACCGTCCCCTTCTCACTACCAGTATCGCGCCAGAAGTGTTCCTCCGTTCTCACCATCCCCATCTCCCCTGTCTCCTCCAACGCCCTCGCTGCCATCGCCGTCTTCATCGTTCCACGCTGCCGCCCCCGCCGTCCACACTGTCATCCGCATCGGCACCGCTTTACCCCATCGACCTCGCCGCCGCCCTCATCGTCATCTCCTCCTCTGTCACCCTGCTTGCCCCCGCTGCCACTGGTCGTCCTCATCGTTCACACTGCCGCATCCCCGTCCTAACCATATCTCATTGCTGTCTCGACGGTTCCCACCGCCCCCGCTATCTTCACGGTCCCCATAGCCGTCTTCGTCTAGAGAAAGCAGTGAGGTCGTGCACTCTCTTTGGACAAGGTGGCTGGCCACTGGCCACTGGCCACTGTGGAGCTGGCTTTTGCGTTGGTCCATGTCAAAGCAACGACTCACGTGTATGAGATACGATCACTCATGAGCTTATTCCAGAGAAGTATTAATCTATTTTAACAATTATCGTTTGATATTCACGCTGCAAAACCTCTACATCTTCGAATTTGGGACAGAAAATAACATTTTTACGTTATCCAATAAAAGATATTACAAACTTTGAGTAGCCGACTTCAAAGTATTGTGCCTAGGAAAATGACAATTTGAGTTTTCTCAAATTGACATTTTGTTAAGTTTCTGTTTTAATGAAATTTTGAACGATCATTATAAATAGTATTTTGAATTAGAATATGAGAATATTATATTAATATAATAATTGTCAATATTGACGTCTTT